>JAOXYD010061543.1:0-12953 GCA_028565735.1 Pinacopodium congolense | reverse complement strand
AGGTCATCTTGAAAGTGAATAATATTCCATGAATATGATATCTATCTAGTGTGATTTATGGAATATATGACAAAGGTAGAGTCTTGGACTTTTTATTGATCAATCATGTCATATAGGCCTGAGTTGGACATCCAATTACTTCGATTAACCATATCCCCCCTTTATACATTATCACAAGTAGTGAAACATACATATTTAAAAAAACATCCATATTTCAAAAAAATATTCAATCTAAATAATAAGACAAAATCACACTTCCATATCCAAACACTCAAATTATCAATTTTTGATAGCACCCACTAAGTCAAAATTTAGCAATGATTTCAACTTTTATTAAACTCAAACTTAAAATTTTGAAAATAATTCTATAAAATCCTAAACTTTTCAAAAGCTCCTACTAAATTGATTAAAGTTTATAACTCCCCTTGTATTAATGCATTATTCTTTAAACTTCAAGCTCTTATAAAAATGGAACAATATAAACATTCACCTTTAAAATATTAAACTCCTAAAATAGTTTAACAATAAACACTCCCCCTAATTAAGACATAATATCACATCTAACTCTCCACCTTTTCGAAATCATCCAAAAAGTAACTAGAAACATATTGACAAACAACCATCATCAAATTTATTCATAAAAGAAAAAAGGTAAGGCAATATAAACATAAACCTCTGTAAGAAGGAGGAGTCAATATCATAGAGAACTAAAAGAGTCACACATCAATAGCATTAAAATACAGCACCAAATGTCCCAATATTCATCATCAAGATACTATACAAAAAAAATCCTAAAAATCTCCTAAAATGTGTCTCTCATATCACTAATCTGATGGTGGTTAAGGAGGAGATCATAAATAGTCAATAAATGAGAATAGATCATCAAGCCAAGTGCATATACCTTCAACATATGCCTCAAGACAGTCAGGTATATAAGTAATAAACTCTTAAATTCCATCAAACCCTCTATGCATTAGAGCAATATCAAATCAAACATCAAAAGAGTTTTAAGTTGACTTAAAGGATGTATCCTCATCATGAATATACAAGGACATAGGGTGGCTCAGATAAAGCTCATAATGGCCAATAAGATGGTCAAGAGGATGTAGTCACTGGTGCCATCTAATAATATAAACATTAGCAACTTGATAGCCTATACAACTTAGAATGTGTTAATCCAAGAAAGAATGAAACTCAAATTCATCTTCTGTGGAATGGACATGATAGTGTCAAAAGATGTGACCTAAAATGAGATAGTAGGTCATTATTTAACTCTTCTTCTTGGAATGTGCAAAATGAATCATATTTTGGATAATAAAAACACCAACATATATTTTCTCACCTATCATCATGATAGAGAAAAAAAAAATGTCATATAGACCTAAAGTCATGAAATGGCTACTAGAAGAAAAAAAATTCTATTAATAAATTGATGGTGAAAATGAGGAATTTCATTCACAATTTTCATGTTATTAGGTTTACAATTAACTCCCTTCACACTTAATAGTGAAAAAATGTTCTTGACTCTAGTAAATGTAGGGTGAGGTGTGCTACTATGTTTAGACAAAAAATAATAATGCGAAAATTTTTTAGGAATGTGAATTTATAAGATATCATTTATAGAACCCCTATTAAGATGAATAGAAACATTTTAAAACTTAAAGACTATGTGATAATCATCACCTACTTGATGCTCTCCAGAGTTGAATAACATTGGAAGGAAAAGCAAGGAGATGTTCCCATGATCAACCAATGAAATATTGAACAAGACCATATTACTTATAATGATCTAAACAAGAAGAGGCCGTTAAAATGTTTTCACGAAGATCTCTAGATACATAATCTTAAAATTAGGGAGAGTCAATACCAATGTCTCCTACTCCTAGATGAACCACAACCTCCTATAATAACCATGATGAAGAATAGTGTAAACTTAGAGGAACCCTAAGGGTAAGCTCTAAGAATTAAGAGGGACGAGACATCTTATGAAGGCTTTAAGATGATAACTTTTACATAGGTATCAGTATGTTTAAAGGCAATAAAATAACCTACATATGATAGTAACTATCTACGATCAAAATTTCAACTAAATTCTAAGTATCTATATGCTCTTGTAGAAATGCATGATTGAAATATATATATCCTATTCAATTGAAACTATTAAATGATCAATTTTACTTCCAATTGAGATTTTCAAGACAATTTGTTCAAACAAATTCTAGTTTGTCAAAATTTTGAAAATTGCCAAAATTTTGAAAATTGCCAAAATTTTAGTCTTAAATTAGGAAAAATATAAATTTAATAAAATCAATCTCAATTAAAAGCTCAAAAAATTTTTATTGACATTTAATTACACTTTTTAGGCTCAATTTTATGAAATAGACCTTAATTAATAAAAAGTTCAAAAAAAGTCTAGCTTTCAAAAACTTAGAAACATGAAAATTGATATTTGACAAAATTAATTTCAATTGAATTTTTAGAAACCTCAAATTGACTTCTCGTTAAACTTCTATAGGATTGTTTTTATAAAACAAATATCAATTTCTCAAAATTTTGGAAAATCCCTAATTTTTAAAGATTAAAATTGAGAAAAATAAGACTTTGACAAAAACTGTTGCAATTAGGTGTTCAAAAAGTTCAATTTCACTTCTAATTGCATTTATATATAAATAATTTTATAAAATAAACCTAAATTTATTTTAAAATTTGAAAATCCCTAATTTTTAAAGCCTAAATTTAGGGAAAGGGTGTGAAAGAAATTTAAAAAAGATGGATGCAATTGATGAATCCTACAATTAAATTCAGTCTCTAATATCATTAATTAGTCTTCAATTTTGAGAAATTATACAAGAAAAATCAAAACTCAATTTTGGAATCCTAACAATTTCAAAATTCAATTTTAATTCAATCTTAGTGCATTGTAATGAAATTGAACCTCTCTAATGCTTCTGGATGATGAAATGAAACCTAATTTATCACCAATTGCATAAAAATTTAGGAATTTATGAAATTCCTAAAACTAGAAAGTTAGGGCATACCTAATCTATGAATGGAAGCTAAATTGAAAAGAACTAAGCGAGGGGAAATGTTAAGAGGGTGTGGAGGATGCTATGGATTCTCTCACCTATGCCAAAGACTCGCCTAAAAGCACTAATATTACAAGAGGTAAAAGCCTTGTTGCAAAAGAAGGGGTTGCAAAGGAGGCCTTTTAGCAGTGAAAAAGGCTTTTTTTTTTTATAAGCAAGTGTTTAAAAATAGAAGAAATTAGTGATTTGGTAGGAAGAAGTGGAGAAATATAGAGGACAAGGATTTTAAGTAACTAGAAATGGAGTCTATAGAGAGAGAGAGAGTTGTCGTGAAATAATATTGGAGAAAAAGAGATGTTTAAAAATGCAACATCAATTAACTAGTGCTTATGACTGATCAACCTCATACTGATCAACTGATAGGTACATTGGTTGGCACAATATGGTCAACCTATAAAATGTACTAGTTGATCAACAGACTTATACAATACATAGTTTTAAAAGAATTCGCATATGTTAGCCCTATGGCACCAAAGAGGGGGTGAATTGGGTGTTTAAAAATTTCTTGCAGAATTAAAACACTTTAAACACCTTAGGCCAAATTTAATACAATGCAATCTCTAACAAAAATTCAACCTATATGGAATGTCAATTCTTATGCCAACATCAATCAAATTTAAAAAATAATAATGCAAACAAAAATGCACAAATATAAAAGAGAGAAGGGAAGAGATGAACACCAAGATATATAGAGATTCGCCTACCCCAAAGATAGACTACGTCTTCTCTCCAACTACTTATTGGAAATTTACTAACAACAATCTTAGTTAAAGGCCAAGAGGAACCTTTTACAACAATCTTGATTTAAGGCCAAGAGGAACCTTTACACAATCTTGATTCAAGGCCAAGAGGAACCTATACAACAATCTTGATTTTAAGGCCAAGAGGAACCTATACAACAATCTTGATTCTAAAGCCAAGAGGAACCTATCAATCTTTCTTTTCATAAAGAGGGTGAAGAGTAACCCTTACAACACAATAAAATTATACAATTTTTTGTGACACATGGACAACCCCTAAATCAAGCTCCCTTGAGCTTTAAACCAAGGTTATATAGCTTATGACACCCTTGATCAAAATCAACACAAGATAAGTGCTCAAATGCAACAAATGCAATATGGAATGTTCAATGCACAATTAAGGCCTAAACCAATCCAATTCACAAATAAGGATTAATACAATCTAAATCTTCTTTATCCTAGGAGAAGAGAAACATATACAATCTATTTTAAAGGCAAAGAGTAGCCTAGACCACAATGAAAAATTAACACAAATTAATTCTCCCAAATTAAGTCACTAAACGCACATTCTATGATGTTTCTCTAATGCACAATCAATAAATTAAATTATGAAAAATCTAGAGGCAAATCAAAATTATTACAAGCCTCCTAATACTTTAATACATCATGAAAAAATTAATTCAATCAACAAAAATATGATTAAACTATCATATAATCATATTAACCATTCAAACATGCAATTTGTCCAAAATATGCAGTCTTTAAGTTCTAGCATATAAACACATGAATCTAATCCCCAAAATGATGTAAATTAAATGCAATAAACCTACAGCCACATTAATATATATGTTAACAATAAATGTTAGTGGCAAATATAATTTTAGTATATCAATTTAATGATCAAAATCGAGCACAAAGCTAGAATATTCAAACTTTGACAACTTTGAGTAATCTTTAAAGATTAAGCTCAAACAAACAATATAATCACTTAAGAAACAATTGAAACAAAAATTATATTGAAACAATTGATTAAAACAATTGAAACAAATGAAAAAAAATTATATTGAAACAAACAATTGAAAAAAAAATACTAGCACACTTTTAGGACCTTAAGAAAACTAAAAACAATAAATTTACGCACCCAGAAACTAATTAGAACTCAAAATCGAAGTCAAGAAAAAAGCTACAGAGAAAACAGGTCAATTGGGACAATTTTGAATAGTTTATGTTTTTGAGCTCAAACGCATGATTTGAGCGCTTAAAAATTGAAGTAAAAGATCCTATGCACTCTTGAGACCTTAAGCAAAACTTCCGTAGTAATTTTGAATCAATAAAAATAGTTTTGCAAGCTCAAATTTAAAGAACACAGAAGTTCAGAAATGCTCAACCAAAAACAGAGACAGTTTTAGTATATCTATCTTTGAAAGTTTGAAACAAACGATTTAATGAATAAAAAAACAATTGAAAGCTTTCTGAGTTTCATCTAGGTATAAACTAACTGAAAACATAAACTTTGCTACACAACAAATGAATTTAAACAGCAAAATCATGATTGAAAAAAACTATACATAAAACAAAGAGAGCTTTGAATATTTGAGAGATTTAATATTGTAAATTGTTTTTCAGAGATTCTAAAAATGCTAGAAATGTTTAGGAATCATATATACAGTGTTGAGAGAGGTTTGGATTCGTTAGAAAAAAACTAGCCGTTTGAGAGGTTAAAAAGTCGTTTAGTTCGAAAACACAAAACTAGCTATTGGAGTCTGAGCTATTAATGACGCCCTCTGGGATCATTAATGGCACCATTGTTCATAGACCATACCACCATTGATGCTCCTGGATAGGAGGGATAAATGAACCTTCATCACGGTGTCATTAATGAAGATCACCCTACTGTTGATGTCCAGAAAACTTTAGAAAAACACTTCAAACGAACTCCAAAATGTTCCAAACAAATTATTAACATTAATTAATACTTTAAACAAGTTTTAAACCATCATTCAAGACTATTTGAATCATTAAAACATTTCAATCAATTCAAAACATAGGGATTGCATTGATTATAAAACCTTTCATTTTAACCAACTTTGAAACCTTTTTTAATCAATTCATAAACCTTCCATAAACCAAAATTCACAACACACTTATTACACAAGTCAATTCAAACACGCTTAAATAAGTTAAATCAACAATTTAATTCATTTAAAATCATTAAGAAATATACATTAAAGCAATTCATCATATTACTTCTTAATTATGAAATATATATCCTAAATTGCTATTCTAATTCAATTCCTAATATGCCAAAGCCAAAATGAGGTTTAAGTAATCACTAAAAGCACAATTCAACTCTTATATGCATATATGAAAATGATCATGCAAATGTGAGAGTCCTTTTCAAATATTGATTAAGATCACGAAGACTTACAACTGAAGACCTTTCCTAAGCCTAACTAACTTGATCTTCTTTTCTCGATCATCAATCTTCTCATGATCTTCGAAGTTGATCATCACTTGATCTTTATCATTTGTTCCTTGATATCCAAGCTCTTGATCATCTAATGCTTGAGCTCCTCATTATCTTCAAGATGACTCTTCTACCATAGGCTCCCCATAAATGCTCTTACACTTTACACGTCATCGTATCTTATAAAGCATCAAAGACTTAAACATTATTAAGAATAATGTTTTGTCATCATCAAAATACATGATTAGAACCACCTTGGTTCAACAGCATATTATATGCATCAATATCTAAAAATCAATATTCAACCAATTTAAACTAAATTTTGCTTCAAAAAAGAATATTTAAATTAATTAATTTATTAAATATCACCAATACATAATATTATAACAACATAATATATTTTTGGAAATAATTATGTACCTCCCAATTTATATGTCACTAATTTTCTTTTGATTTCTTCACTTGGTTTAATAATATAGTTTGGTGATTTTTTTTCTTGTTTTCTTAAAGGTACCTACAAAACCAAATTTAGAAAATTTTTATTATCCATATAAACTTGGGTCCTTGTGGGTTAATGGTCTTTCTCCATCCATTAGGTGAAACATTTATATTTCTTATTCTATCATAACAAAATCTTTAAACATGTTTATAATATCCATAATATGTAAAAAACAAAGGTGCATTAGTCTCATATGTGTGGCTAAATCCATAACTTGGTTCATTATAATTCCTAACGTAATAATTATCCCCACACTACTAGTATGATCTCTTATTATTATATTTATATTGTTGAGCTCTCCTAGGTCTTATGCTTTGGTAATAAATGTATGAAAAATACAATTTCCTAGATTGTGTCCTACTTAGGGATGCATTATGATGATATTTTCTAGGTTCATTTCATAAGTTCCTACCCTTTACAAAGGTAGTTTTATTAGGTGAAGGTCTATTGTCACTAATATAACCTAAACCATGTCTATCGTTTGCTATCTTTTGAGCTCCTAGTATTAATTCTACCTTTTCATTCCCTTAGTAAACTTACATAATGATTGTTTAACTAATTCTAATTTTTTTCTTTAATGAAACATTCTCACTTGTCAACTTATCCTTATCTATATTCTTTTATTCCAATTCATGTATAACATTTTAATTTTCTATTTTGCATTCCTCTAACAATTTCAAAGTTTCTACACCTATTGGACAAGTCCTTCCTTTTCTTAGTCAAAACATGCACATATTCCACTAATTCATCATAACTAGGATCTACATCACATTGTTTATCACTATTAGAAGTAGAAGAAGAGGATAGCTCTTCACTTACCATAAAAGGCATGTTTACCATTTCTTCTTCTCTTTTGGATTAACTATCGCTTCATGTGGCTTTCAACAGCTTCTTTTTCTTGTTTTTCTTTCTTTTCCCTTTTGCCACTTTCTTTGAGTATTCTACAATGTGATCGCATGTGACTTGTTTCTTTGCATTCATAATAAGTAACATTATTCAATTTGTTTTTATAATAAGGCTTACCTCCTTCGTAGTCTATCCTTCTTGTTGACATCTTTTAAGAACAAATCTTCAAACATTTCACAATTAAGACATTGTCCTAATCCTTAATTTAACTTGAGGAGGCTTCATTGTCTCTATGTATTTCCTTTAATGCTTTGAATACCACATTCTTTTTTTAGATTGTCTCCTTTTCTTATATCTCCTTTAATCTAATTTCATAAGTGAGAACAAATCCAACTGATTCCTCTAAGGGAATAACAGTATTCCTTAGCCTCTTGAAAGGCATTACTTTGGCCTTCCATGCCTTCAGTAATGATCTAAAGATCTTTTTAACAAGTTCGATGTTAATGTAGTTCTTATCTGGGCCTTTTAAAAAATTTATCATATCAATGTAACATGCATATATAAACTAAGTACTTTCATCATCCATCATATGAAAAAGTTGATATTGGTGAGTTAGCATGCTAACTTTTCTCTCTTTCACTTAATTTATTCCTTCATGGGTTATCTTTAATGTATGCCAAATTTTTTGTGTGATTTAACATATAGATACTAATAAGGCCAATGTTATACATGTTTTTATTCTGCTTTTTATCTTTTAAAGCTTAGGTTTGATCCCCTTTCACATTTTTTAGGTTAAATGTTTTAATTATTGAATTTGATAATGCTCTTATGAGATTATGTAAAAATGATTATTTTTATAGACCTTTAAAGTTATATTGAATCAGGGAAAGATTTGGATGATTCATGGAATTAAAAAAAGTGTAAGAAAAGCATCTTTTTAATGTGTTTCTTGGCTGCACTATGGCCATAACGTAAGCCATATAGTTTTTTATGAGAAAGACATGTTTTCACAAAGATGTAATGTGTTACACAGTAAAGTTCCATGATTTTTCCATTAATGCCATAGCTTATTCCACGATCTTGACTCAGGTTATGGAACTGTTAAACTTTATCTCTTATTTAAGTGTGTTTTGAGATTTTTTTCAAGTGTCATTTACCTTAGACAGAGAGTAGTCACAACTGAAGAGAAGAAAGCCGTGCCAATGGCAGTTCTACTCAACATTAAATCCATTCAAAGCGAGGAAATGAAGATCAATTTGGAGATTCAAGAAGATTAGTGGAGATTTTAACGAGGGTTCACTGAAATTACATAAGAATGAGTTTTCTTTTTTTCTTCTTATTTAACCATTGTTGGATTTAATTTTATAGTTATGATTTAGTTTTTCTAGATCTCAATAGGATGAACCATAAGATGTAGTATTTATTGATTATTTTTTATTGAATGTATGAATTTCCAGATTTTAAGTTAGGTTTATCTATAAATACATTATATTGGATTTGATACTTATGCAAATACAATTTCATTTCTATTATTTGATTTCATATATCTAGATTAAGAGATCATTTTTATGAATAGATCAATCCATAGGCAAAGAGACTTACATAAGGTACTAGAGATAAGCTTACATAAGTTATAAATGTTTGGTTCAAACTTAGCCAAAACAATATGATCCATATAGTAATTCTTCCAATTGGGGTATTACTAGAGAAGAGATTTTAATTAATCAACTGATATGATGGGAGTTATATAACTTTAGGGGGAGTATAATTCAATTTAAGGGTTTTATAATGTAAGTGACTTTTGATAAACATTTAATTACAATTAAACAATGAACCTATTTTTTCTTAAGGTTATACTTCATCTAGGTCTTTAACCTCATTTATTGTTCATTCTTTATGTATTTGGTTTTAAATCTTGGATTTTTTTTCTTAATTTTATTTTAATTTGAATTATAATTAAATCACTTGTTTTATTAGATTAGATCATAGAAATATGGTTAGTACAAGTAATTCGATCCTCATGGGAAAACATTTGAACTTGCCTAAGCTATACTATGATATGATAGGTTCACTTTCCATAATATTCATAGTATTGTTTACTTTAAGGCTTGGGTTTATTCTTTTAAAACTTAGTGGGAAACTGATCACACGAAATTTTGGATTAAAATATTAGGAAAGTCTTATTCCTATTAGTTTAACCATTTTTCTTTATCTATTTAATTTCATTTTCATGTTATACATTTGGTTATCTCTTTATGGCTTTAGGTAGTTAATTAAATTGAATGGAAAAATCATCTTTAGTAGTGCTACCAATGGCAAGATAACTAAGTAGCTTCAGTTGATAGGTGTAGATTTAATGGGATGGTTTATAATAGCCAGGTTAGCAACACCTATAACTCTACATAGGTTAATCAAACTTAGTTTATGATGCCTCTAGAAAATTATTGTCAACCATAAGGAGAAGAAGTGAGGGTGAGAGAGTTATTAGCTAAATCCATATCCACAATAGAAGCTTGATTTGAAGGTATAAAGGCCTCTACCCACAACTTGGCAACATAAGTTGAATAACTAGTTCAATAATAATAATAATCGAGATTGAGAGATTTTCTAGTTAAGGGCCATATCTATAACAAAAACTTGATTCGAAAGTATAGAGATTTTCCTATATAATATGGTTAGTTAGGAAGCTAGCTAAACTAATTCCAAAACAAGAATGAGAAAGTTTTCTTATTACTATAAAAGTGGAGACAAGGGAGCATGACACAAAGGGCTTAGTTGTAAATGAGGGGAAGCTAACATTCGAGGTGGGTGAGGACATGCAAAGTGTTTTTGATTTTATAGTCCTTTAGGATGACAAATAATTACTTTTATTCTTTGATTTTATTGATATTTCAATTTTTGGTTATCTGTATGAAATTAGGTATGAAGATCTGCTATGAGGTGTTAGGAAACGTTGAATTGTAGGTATCGTAGCTATTATACTTATGGAGAGCCAAGCCATATTTGAAGAATCAGGTGAAGGTATGGACTGAGAAAGAATAATCATTCTTGAGCATTAAGGTTTATATAAAAGATCTTTAAAAAGAGTTTTTTAGGAGGCAGTCTAAACATTAGGCTTGAAGTGGTGTAGTATTCTATTTTGTGTTATTTTCAATGTAGTTTTGTGTTTATTACTTTTGTGCCTTTTTCTCTTGTTCTTGGTTTTTAAGTCCTTTTTTTTAATTATTTTTTCATAGTAAGGAGGCCTTGAAAAGCAATGTGCATGAAATTCAAGGGAGTTTCTTATTCTCTTATATTCCCTTTATTGTATCCAATTATGTCATATGAACATTAAACACTTGAATTATTGTGATTTTAAGTGTGATTTCTTATGATATCTAACTTAAAATAATTTTGATTGTTAGTTAATTGTTAATTTTGGTATTCAAACGTAATCTATGTATTTAATATACTGAATATTGATCACTTTTAATTAATTTCTATCTCTAAACTTTTTCTTTCCTTTTATTTTTGTGAATTGCATGTGTTTAGTAACCCTTCTATGTAATATTAGGTTTTTTTATGGATTATTATGCGAACTTACAATAGAGTGTTCAATTTAATACTTTAAAGTTGAAAAAAATTAAAAAACTATGTTGAATAAAGTAAACATTTTTTTTACTCCATAGGCTTCACATTAAAAAAGAAGTTCGAAGTTAATAAGTGATGCTAGTAGCCATTTAGAAGGGTGACCTACCTAAGTAATTAGGGGTATTCTTGATAAGTTTCTTACCTTCACATTAAAAGGCTAGCTAACATCTTGAACAAGCTTCTAAAAGTATCCTTATTAAGTAACTAGGGGCATTCAACAAGGTGTATATCTTCCTGTAAAAAGACTAGGTGACCTCTAATTTAATTTTCAAATGCTCTAGTTTAATTTGTGATTGCTCCAAAAACAATTTTGACTGAATTTGTGTAATGATTTGGGCATAATTATTTAGATGCCTAATATTGTATATAAGAGGTTACTAATACTAATTATGTGCTTACATGTGAATCAAGTTTTTTTCATGATAAAGTTTGGATATATGATTTATAATTCTTTATATTTAATTAACTTTCATTTTCTTTTACAATTATTTTAAGGGAGTGTCTAAATGGTTGCTGGAAGACAAGAAACAATTCAAATATGGGAAATTTTTATAATCCATAAGTTATACATGCTTTTAGTTATTTTTAATCCTTAAACTTACGTTCAAGTTCCTTTCACATGATTTTTTTAGCTTAATTGTTTTAATTATTGAATTTGTTACTGCTATACTAAGATTGTGTAAAAATAATTGTTTTTATAAGAACTAGAAGTTATATACATAATCACTAACTTCTTGTCAATGCAACCATTTGGTTGTCTTCCCAAGTGCGCTTGTTAGTCAAGATGTATATTAAAAACTTCGCGTACTTGGGAATTTTCTTTAATGCCTCTGTAAATGATAAATGGAGTTGTAATTTCTTTAATTTCTCTAAGAACTTGGTAGCTTGAGTATCCATTGGGTTTTAATGAAGTCTTTATAGGTGGTGGATCTACTGGTGGTGGGATGTTGGGCTTCTCCTCCTCCTTTTCTTCTTCCTTCTCTTTCCCTTAGCTCTCTCTTGTGGAACTCTTACCCTCTTCCATTGGCTCCTTAAGATCTTACCCGATGATAACTTTGATGGCCTTTAGCTGCTCCTTTATATTAGCCTCAGTGTTGCTTGATAGGCTTCCTAAACTTTTAGAGGATAAAGCATTAGCAAGTTACCCTACCTGAATCTCCAAGTTATGGATGGAAGATGTGTGATTCTTCACTTTTTGATTGAACTTTGCCTCCATCCTCTTCTGACTCTCTTCTTAGCCTGCAGATTTAATGCCCATCACGTCCATCATCTTATCCATTTTACTCTTCAAAGAACCAAATCAGTTTTATTAAAATCTGGGAGGTCCTTGTCCTCTCACTTGACCACCTACATTGTTAGTATTCCAAGAAAATTTGGGTTGGTTTTTCCACTCATGATTGTAAGTATTGGAATAAAGATTGTTACCTCTTTATGGTTGGCCCACATATTTAACCTGCTTAATGCCACTAGCTCTCAACAAGAAACATTATGATGTGCCATGGTTATCTTTCCCATAAAGCGCACTTTGAAATTGCATGACCATCACTGTAGATGCAGAGGCTCCTTAAATGTTGCTTAATTGCTTTGTAAGGGCTGTAATTGTGCTTGTAAAGTTCTCACTTAGTCAATTGGAATCACATCTTTTTGCTCCTTAGAATCTTATCTATTCCTCTCATTAGACCACA
>JAOXYD010061532.1:0-12954 GCA_028565735.1 Pinacopodium congolense | reverse complement strand
CCAATCTTGATCTTTTAAGCTCCAAACTGCAATTCAAACATTATGGGGCATAAATTAAACATTTAAACACAATATAGTGGTCATAATACATCAAATTAACTATAAAGAGCATATGAATTTGACCCCTATCAGGGAGGCTTGGTATTAGCACCACTTCCTTGCTAGTTGCCCCCATAGCACTAATTTGAATGATCCTCCCACCCAAGATTGTATGTAAGGGCATAAATATCATACCCTTACTATTGGCCTTGGGGCACTCTAATGACTAGATATCGAACAAATTTTACATACCTTTACTTTCCCTTTTCCAACAGTGGTTTGTTCAATCAAAGATGTTAAGTATGCAACTTGTTGCTCAAACTTTGAGATAGCAACATCCTTTGAATTTGTTTTAGTGGATCATATGTTGTTCCTACTACCATAGTACTAAAAGTTCGACGTCATCATTAATATCAACCTCTTTGGCTCTGTTGGTATCTTGTCAACTAACTCACTATCACTAGCTGCATCTATCGTGTTCTTGTCCATAGGTGTTAGTCTTTCATAAAAATATTGAATAAGAAGTTGTTCACTTATTTGATGGTTATTGAAACAGCTGCACAGCTTCTTAAAACTCATTTAGTACTTGTGAATGGACTCTCCTCCCTCTTGTTGAATGTCATAAATCTCCTTTAATACGTTTCTTGTCGTTGACGTTGAAAAGTGCATCTTACGGAAGACTTCTTGCATCTGATCCCAAGTGGTAGCCAATCCAATTAGCAGATCATTAAGCCACTCATTAACTATGTTTACTAAGGAAAATGGAAAGGTTTTCAACTCCTTAAAATTTAAAAATTTTGGAAGCTCCTTAGTTTGATAACGATGTTATCATGCTACTTGTTTCATCTGCATTACCATTTGCATAATACTTTCATCCATATAATCCATACACTTATCCAATGTATTTTGAGTATCCTCTATGGTGGTTAAAACTATTTCCCACCCTTCATCTTCTTTATCAAAATCATCTGAAGTGGTATCATCATCACTTTGAGGTTGGCTAGAAGAGGATGAACCTAAAGTTTTTTTTATTTGATAGTAGCTTTAGTATAGGGATTTCGGAGTGCCATTAAATTGGCATATGAGATCTCAACACATCATAAATGAATGAGAGTAAAGTAGTCAACATTTAATGAGGTTAGTCCATCAAATTTAACATCGTATAATTGAGTAATATCAGTGATGATAGGCCCTATGCGTAAATAGTGCTATTTTTTAGAAATCACTTAATCCAAAGCATGAAAAATGGGTATGATACGCAAACCTTGAGATTAGTATCCATATACCATGGAAGAAATAAATATTTAAGAGAATAATTGTTGCTTTTAGATTTATTAAAGACCATAAGACCCATAAATTTATGCAAACTAAATGGCCGTGGCCAAGTATGAGGGAATTAGATGGATTATGAACATTAAAGTCATGCCCCATAAGTTTCTTCTAATGTTTGCAAGGCTAAAATTCTGGGTGGGAGTCATAAAGCTTTGTTTTCATAAACCCAAATATTGTTTTCATGATATCAAATTGAGAGTATATGGGTTTCCTTTAAACCTAAACAGGAATTCAGCTAAGGTCTTAGGATCATACTGAATAGTTGTGAAGAATTCTAATGTGAATTCATGAAAAACCATATAATCACAATAGATAAACTTCTCCTAACCCATATTTTTACACAATTTCTTAATCTTATCCTTCAATTCAACATCGTTTGGAATCCTATAATTCAAATAGCTAGGAGCAATAATGTATTTACTTTGAAGTTGTTAAAATTTCATGCTCGTCCTTTGACAAAAGATTGGAAAAAGGGATACCAAATTCGTGGGCCGAATCTTTCATTCCTTGTTTAAAACCATTTCCTTCCCTTTATTTGGAGTTTTCCTTGTAACTTGCTTCCCCTTTGGTGACCTGGCAATGGGCAATCTTTAAAACCTAAAAAAGGAACAAGAGAGATAAAGTATGATTAAAACAAGATGAAAATAAGGAGAAAATTTGAAAAGATTCATTTTAAATAAGTAAGACTGAAATCAGAGGTTTATAGAAGATTGGTGGAAGAATGATGAAAAAGTAAATTTTTTTTGATGATTTTGGTGAAAAATGATGGAAAATAGAGAGAAGGGGGAATGGGGTCAGCACCAATTAAGAGAGAATGAAAAAAAACAAATAACAAGTTAGGATTTTAAAATTTTTTAAAAAGACCCGTTACTTTCAAAATTCTAGGTCACATTAGTGACTTGGGCTGGGTAATAGCCTATATTGCGATAGTGATAAAGTCATTATAGTGACAGAAGGTCTCATGGCCCTTCTATTGCTATAGGGATAGAAGCTGCCACATCTCTACTCACTATAGCAACTTTATCATTGTAGCGATAGAAAGATTGCTTCTTTCTCTTATTTTGGGCCTTTTCAAAATTTCCAGAGCATCATGAACCTATAGGAAATCATTAAACTATCAACAATCCAACTAACTTAATCAAATTTGAAAGAATAACATAATCAAACACTTAATTAAACACACACACATAAAAAAACAAAGCTAACTTCAGACAAAACATGTTAAAATTAAGGCCATTAGTTTGACTAATCTCAATCTTACCAAGATCAAACAAGGGAAAGGAAAGATATCACTTCCATTTCATATGAAAGTATTCCTCCAAAGTATGGCTTGCATATTTAACCATTCTCTTTCAATGTTTCACCCTTTTTATTCTCCAATTCCAATACTTCATGCTTGAATACTTGGAGGAATTTAAATTGATCACTCCATAGAGATTTGAGCTTACCTAGAAATAATAAAATTTGAGAGTTAAATAACAATTCATTGTCTCCCTTCTTGAATTCCTTCATTTTAATGTGAGCATAATGCCACTTCCTCACTCAGTCTTTATATAGTTTGGTGTTCTTGTAAGCATCACATCACAACTCCTCTAATTCATTAAGCTATAATAGTTTTTTCTTATTAGTTACTTTCCCATGGAAGTTTAAAACTTTCGTAACCCTATATGCTTCAAACTCTAGCTCTATGAATACGTGGTAAGCTTTCCCATAGAAAAGATGAAAGGGAGTGGTACTTATCAGTGTCTTAAATGCAGTTCGGTATGCCTATAGTACATCATCAGGATTTAGTGCCCAATCTTTCCTCGAACCATTCACTGTCTTCTTTAAAATTTGCTTAAACTCTTTGTTCATTACTTAAACGTGTTTGTTTGTCTACAGATGGTAAGGTGTGGCCACTCTGTGATAAACTTTATATCTCTTGATCATGGTTTCAAAGGGCTTACTGGAAAAATGCACTCCTCCATCACTGATGATTGAATTTGGTACTCCAAATCTATTGAATATTCATTTTATGAACTTCTGCACTACCTTGCCATAATTTGTTGGAGTAGCCCCCACTTCTACCTATCATGAGACATAATCCACACCAATCAAGATATAAGTGTTATTCATCTTGCTTTAAAATATTCCCTAATAGTTGACATCTATCATAATTCTTGATATACTCATGCGCATCCTTAAATAACTTAGTCCAAAAGAATCCACATTTTAACACATGAGCAACCATCACCTTCTTATTGGCTCTATAATGACCTGTATAAGATGAATTGTGACATTACATTAGAATTTCAAGTATTTCATCCCAATGATAAAAGTGGCCCATCCCAATGATAATAAGAACACTTAAAAAAATAACTTCTTTTGTTGATAAGATAGGTTTGTAGGAATGACATCGCCTGTAATGTAGTTTGCCATATAAGCAAACCATGGGACAAAAATTTTTTTACTAACATTAGGGATTCATTTGGGAATTTTCATTGAGGTCATCACTAGATTTCAACTCCCCTCCTTCTAGATGTGATAAGTGATCTTCCACCACATTTTTTACTCCCATTATATCTCTAATCTCTATATCAAACACTTTTAGAAGTAGTACGCACTGGATAAGCCTTGACTTTGCATCCTTCTTATTGAATAGGTATCCTAAAGCTACACGATCAGTGTAAACAAGCATCTTTGAGTCTAAGAGGTATTATTGAAATTTGCCACATACAAACACCTTAGTTAGCAATTCTTTTTTTATTTTTGTATAATTCAATTATGCTTTTGTAGAGGTCTTTCTAGCATAGTAGATGGCATGTAGTCTCTTCTCTTTTTATTGTCTTAGAATGCACCATAATTCTTAGTCACTTTCATTGTGCTTGATCTTGAATGGTGGGAACTAATCTAGTGAAGTTAAGATTAGTGTTGATATTAGTGCCTTCTTTAATCTTTCAAAAGCATTTAAATAGTTAGCATTAAGGTGAAAACATGCATCTTTAACTAACAAATTAGTAAGGGGTTGAGCAATAAAAGAGAAATCATTAATGAATCGATGATAAAATCTAGCATGTGCTATAAATTTTCCAACACCCTTAACATTGCTTATGGTGAAATCTTCTCGATGATCTCTATTTTATCCCTATCTACTTTTATTCCTTGGCATGAAATCTTGTGTCCTAAAACTATGCTTTCATGTACCATGAAGTGATACTTCTCCCAGTTGAGGACCAAATGTAACTCTTCACATCTTTGAAGTACTATATCCAAGTTTTGTAAATAATGCTCGAAAGAGATTCCAAGACTGAGAAATATAAATAGTTCCATTATGTCTCCAATGATATCCAAAAAATGGCCATGATACAACTTTTGAACGTAGCTATTGCTTTGCAAAAGTCAAAAGGGCATTCTTCTATAGGCAAAGGTTCCATATAGATAGGTAAATGTTATTTTTTCTTGGTTATCTAGATATATAAAAATATGATTGTAACCTAATTAACCATCTAAAAAATAGTAGAAGGTATGTCTAAGAACTCCCTCCATCATTTGATTTATGAAGGATATGAGTTGTCCTTATTAGTCGCAATGTTTAGCTTCCTATAGTAGATGCAAACCCTCTAATATTAGACTGTTTTTATAGAAATAAATTCCCCCATGTCATTTTCAATCACGATCATGCCACCTTTCTTAGATACATACTGTACTAGACTTACCTATTCACAATTTGAGAAAGGATAAATAATCCAGGCATCCAAGAGTTTTATCAGCTTTTACTTTACTGACTCCTTCATATGAAGATTTAGCCTCATTTATTGCTCCCTCATCTTATTGCATCCTTCTTTAAGTTTGATTTTATATATCACTACACTCAGACTTATCCCTCTTATTTATGAAGTTTGCCATCCCATGCTTTCAATCTCTTCTTTATAATCTCTGTCACCTTATCCTCTTGCTCAATATTCAATTGATTATAAATGATGATTAGTATTGTTTTGACTTTGGCTAGATCGTTATATCTAAGGTAGTTAGATAAAGGCTTTAAGTCCAAGATAGGTGGTATCTCATTATAGGGAGGAGTGGGTGCTTCGGATCGTACTAAGGGCTTTTCTTTTATTATCTCACCTAACTCCTCTTCCTTCTCACATACTTCATGATTTCCCTTTTCTTCTTCCTCATCAACATCATTCTTTAGCTTGTTAACACATTCATCCGCCATATCAATTTTCATAATAAGCACTTCCCTTTAGTGGATTTTTCAATATCTTGCTCATGTTGAACTCTACTTGTTCATTGATAATACGAAGGACCAACATTCCCTCTTAAACATCAATCAATTCTTTAATCGTTTTCATGAAAGGCCTTTCAAGAATTTACGAACAACTCCTATGATCCTTAAATTATAAAACAACCATATCTACTGGATTAATTAGCTTATCCACCTTTACCAAAATGTTTTCTACTACTCAAACAACTTTTTAATTAACTGATCTACTAACTATATGAACATTAATGTTGGATTATGTCTCTAAGCCCCAACTTCCTAAAAAAACAAGGGAATTAAACTAATAATAGCTCTAATATCATATAAACACTTTGAAAAATGTATATTACTAAAAACATAAGGAATAATGAAACTTAGATCCTTTAACTTAGATGGCATGTGACTGGAGATGATTGAACTAAAACTTTCCGATGGAGACACTATTTAGTTATCCCTAAGTCCTCTTATTGGTTAGGATGTCCTTAAGGAACTTGGCATATTTCGGCATGTTTTTTAAAGCCTCCGTAAAAGATAAGTTGATCTGCAATTTCTTCAATTTCTCTAGAAATTTAGTGAACTATGGATCCATTTGGTTCTTCTTTACCCTTTTTATAAAGGGAATCTTTGGAGTATATAGTGATGGTCATACATGTGGCTTCTTTATGTCCTCATCCTTCTTCTTATCATGTTCATCTTCAATAGTTGGGTTGGCTTCTCCTTCCTTTGGCTCATCTAACTCCTGGCCATTTTTTGGTTTGATTGCCTTTAATTATTCTCTTGGGTTCGATTCTTTGTTGCTAAGTAGGCTTCCTCTATTCCTCCTTGAAAAAGTACTTATAAGTTGACCAACATGGACCTCCAAGTTATAAAAAGAAGAGGCATGATCTTTCACTCTTCTATCTCTCATCTTGACTATTAAACTTTTTTAATCATTTTACAAACTACTAAGTTGTTTTACGCTAATATTGCATGTGCATAGATTGTAACTTGTAGTATAAGTAGATATTGTCCCATAAGGATTGGAATTAGTAACCACCCCATTCGAGTTAAACTTTGTTTAAGGCATAATTTCAAATGATAATAATGAAAGAAAAACAAAAATTGAACAAAATAGTAATGAAAAATTAAAGGAAAAAATGCAAGAATTTGGAACATCAAGGTTTAATACTAGGATTTATTTATATCCCTATTTTGTTTCCCTCTTATTTTATTGATTCAATTATGTTTCACCCAAGATTTTCTAAGGTTTAGTCACCCTATCTTAAGGTGTAACTAGTTCTTCTTATTTAAAATAAGATATAATTAGTCTTGCAATCTCTATCTAGATAACTTGCCTAAATTTTCAACTAGATATGAAGCAATCCTATAAGAAATTAATCAAATAGTTAAGATCTCTCATCAACTAATTCAAAACCTAATGTTTATAGGTCAATAGGTGCCAACTCTCATTGTACAGACGAACACAAATTCCCTAACTCAATCTCTTAATCTCTTACAAGGTATATGCATAATAAATATCACAAACATTCATTCATTGAATTAATAAGCAATATTTTCACAAAATAGTTCAATAATATTTCCTACAAAGAATTTAGCTACTCATGAAAATAATAAAATCATTAACCAACATTTTTTCCATTAAAAAAAGTAGAAAAGGGAGAAAAGAATAAAATCATATGAAGCTCCGAACTCCTCTCTTTACTTTCTCAAGCCTAGAAAATCTGGAAGTTGATATCTCTTGATGAATCCTAAGGTTAATGATGTTTCCTCTTTTTAATGGCCACTAAAAACCTATTTTTTCCTCCTTTGGTATGTCTTAAGATGTTATATGGAGGCTACTAGGGTTTCTAATCCTTAAAAATGTCAAAAAGTAATCTCCAAGTCTTAAAATCTCATGTTGGACACATCATGGCTTTAACTTTGTTATTACCTTGATGCTCCTGCAAGAGGGTTATAGAAACTTCGTCTCTAGGTAGTTTCATGATCATATAACTAGCTATCACCCTTGTGCTCAAGTAGGAGGGTGACAGAAACTCTATCCTCAGGCATGATCGTGTATTATAATTCTCTAACTTTTGACTCTCCTCGATCTTTTTGCTATAACTTCTTCCATACACCTTCGATGGTCATGAAATTTGTTATACAAGTTCCTGATATGATGTTCTTACGTATTGTAAAATTCTATATCAATCCAAGCTTTGTAAGTACACCTTATGCATCCCCAAAATTACCTGTACCAAATCCAATGTTGAATTAAGCTTTATTTGTTACCTGTCTATCTAAACATCAAAGTGCATCAACCGATTCCTCAAACACCTAAACTAAGATGAAAATAATGTAAGAGATCACTAACTAAGCTTTAAACACAAATAACGCTTAAAACACCTATAAATACCCTAGAAACATAATCTAAAAACACAACTATCAAACTTTGAGCCGAGTACATCCATAAGCTTGTTTATCTTTGACTCCAAAGATCGAAGCCTATCCTCTTGAAAACTTTTTGATCCTTATGGTCTCATAATGGAACTTACATTATTAGTCCAAGAGAAAATTGGGTAGTTTTTTCACCACGAATTATAGTCATTTAAGTATGGGGTATTACTTGACCTAAGTTAAAGTGCTCCTATGTAGTTTACCTGATCTGTCTTATTACTAGTCATCAAGAAGCATTTAGCAACCATGTGATTCTCTTGACCACATATGTCACACCTATTTTATATTTCCTTCACCAAATGCAAAGAGGTAACCTGCAAGCTGTTTAATTATTCTTTGGTTTCTATAGATGCTAATTGATTCAAATTAATTCACAAATTGTATTCTTAAAGCTCGCTTATCTCAAATTAAAGTTAAACCAACAATAATAGCAAGTCTACTATTCACAATTAATATATATTTTAGATCCTTGTATCGTTTCCATGAGGACTTCAGCTAAAATGCAAGTACTAGTATGAAATTAGATCAAAATTATCTAGAGATTCAATATTAAATGGAATTAAAAAATAATATCACTAACTAAATTTAAAACTATCAACTACTTATGTAGAATAACTTAGTTAAAGGGGTTGTTAATTTGGTAAATAGGTTATGGAATTGGCCTTTAATGATCCAAATGAATTGATTATAGATTGGAAGTGGTGTCTTGGGGTGACTTCTATAATTCTAAGCCTAGCTATGGTTAAGACAAATCTTTTTCTCTAATAACTTAAGATGAAGGTTGGCCATTCATCATTCTTTAAGAATTAGGCATAATGTATAGGAAGCTTAACCTAAAATTCTAAATTTTTAGATTATAACTCTCAAGATAAACCATAGTTTGGTCATGTAATGATTTAAATCAAGTTAGTTATCACTTAGTCCAACATATTAGGCACATTTTTTGGATCCTAATATGCTTCTAAGCTTTATTCCAATGGTTTAAGTTGAAATAAGCATTAATCTCGTTTGATAAGTAAAACACAACGTCTAATCATTCATTAAAACTCATTTACCATGTTATCATATCAATTCAGAGCAATCCACAAATATTAACATGTTTAGCCACTCATTTTAATCAAAAAATCAATCAAACTCATCATATTTGTCATAAACTTGCACAACTGAGAGGAAATATGTTTTTAATATATATAAACAAGTTATAAATCACCAAATATCAGCTATAAATAAAGTTACAAGCTTGAATCACGTATAGTAGCTTTTAAAACCCTCAAACATTAATTGAAATCAGTAAAATCAGATCAAACAGTATAATAAGAAAGAGATAAACCTAAGCTTGAATTACTCTCTTCTTTCTCCTCTTGGTTTTGTGTTCTGTGTGTTTCTCTCTACTAATTAGGGTTTTTAGAGATCAATATATATTTGTAAGAGTTTCAGCCACGAGTTGGCAAGTTGCAACCAATAGAATGAAGATATCCAACCTGTTTTGTCTCGCCTAACAGTAAAATGACACTAGAGTCGAGGGTAGAACCATGCCGCTTTAGTTCACCATTTTGCTTTTCAATGAGACCAAAATGCAAACCACCAAGAGTAAAACTCCACCCCGCTTAGTCCCGTTATTTTACTCCTTTTTTTAGCTCCTTTCTTGAATTTTTCATATAACTCCACTCTAATTGAAATACTAGATGAAATTAAACAATTCCAAGACATAATTGCATAATAAAACTTTAATTTAAAGGTCAATCGAAATCAAATTAGCGTGAACAATCATATAAAATCATCCTTGATCATTAATTGCTTAGTAAGTATGGCCATATGAGCTTGTAAGGCTATCACTGAATCCATGGCAATAATAACCTTTTGCTCCTTAAAAGGCAATTGTCTACTCCATTCTGTTATCTACAAGAAAATATTCTCCTCAAGTAGATCATGAGCTACATCTATTTTCTTTTACATAAAAGATCTTCTAGTTGCTGCATTTATTGTGACTATTGTTTGAGTGTTCATTCCATTATAAAAATTTTGCAGTTGAAATTCTCTTAGAAAGTTATGGTAGGGGAAACTTCTTTGTAGGTCTTTAAACCTTTCCCATGCCTTATATAAAGACTCTCCTTCTCATTATTGAAAGTTATTTATTTTCTTAATTATTTTGGTAGTCTTTATGAGTACAAAATATTTAGCCATGAAGGCTTACGCCAACTGACCCCATATTGTGATGATTTTTTAATTTAAAGAATCTAACCAAACCTTGGCTCAATATTTTAAGGTAAAAGAAAATCATTACATCTTCATGTTATCCTCTGATAAACCATTTTATTTGAATGTATCACAGATCTCTAAGAAATTGACCAGTGGGCATTCGAGTTTTTATTGGCTAAACCATAGAATTGGATGCTTGTTTGTAGCATATTCAACAATGCTAGCTTTGTTTGAAAATTATTAGCCTGTATTGGAAGTCTTGTAATATCTACTGATTGGCATTGAATTCAGGCCTTGTGAATTGCATGAGAATCCTCTGATGTTCTCTTTGATTTCTTTCATTAGCAATTTTTCTTTCAATAGCCTTTTGGGACTCTACTCTTTAAAATTCTCTTTTGTGCTTAGTGATATATGAAATCTATGTATCCTTTAGCTTTCTTAAGCCCCTAGTACTCTTGTAGTCATATGCTTGCTATCACACAAGAAAAATATATGAAATTCTTAAATCAAAAGAATCCAAACTGAACTAGATGTTAAAATTGCAATCCCTAGAAAAAGCGTAAAACACGTATTTGCTAGTTTTCATTACATTGCAATTATATAGGTCGTAAATTATAGTATAATAGATATCAATCCCATGAGGATTAAATATAGACACCTAACTATTTGAATTATACCTTGTTTAGGGTAAACCAAAAACTTTGAAACTGAAAATTAAACTAAGTTATCAGAATTCAATGATGGAAATTATAGAAGAAAGTAAAATAATGAAGTTACTTAATGATGGAAACTTAGGGGTTATTATATCCTTGTTTATCCTCCCTTTACTTTATATATTTAATTATATTTGATCCTAGTTATCCAAAATTTTGGCTACCTCTCTCGAGATATAATCAAATAATCTTAATTGAAAATGTTACAAGTCAAATTGTAACCTCTCAGTTCTCAAAACTACTCCTAAATATGCAATTGAATTTGAAGCAATCCTTTGGAAAATTAACAAGCAATGTAAGATCTCTCTTCAATTACTTATTAATTTGATAATTGTAGGTATGTCAAGACACCAGCTCTTGTTGCACACCTTAACTCAAATAGGTCAAAACAATCTCTCTATTCCAATGGATTATAAGCCTAACAACTATCACAAACATCCATGCATTACATCAATAAGATAAAATTCATACAAACAATTCAAGAATAAACATTAAAATAGATCTAGCAATCCATAATCATGTTTAGGAAACAACTATTTAGGTTAAACATTCAAAGGAAAGCAATGAAAAGTAGAAAACAATGGATAAAGTTGAAGCCTCTTTTGTTGGAAAATCTGAACAATGTTATTAATCTTGATTCCTCAACTTTGATATTGGCCTCCTTATCCTTTTTCTTCTTCAAAACTTGTTGTGCTCCTCTATTAGATGATCTTTAGACCCACAATGGTGGCTTTTAGGGTTTTTTTTAATATCTTTCAAATATCTAAGTTGCTATAGTAACTAGGTTACTATAGTGACTTGGTAAGCTTGTAACTCTCTGCCACTATAGCAACCGTGTCACTATAGTGACCTGGAGGTTGGTTCCTCAATCTTATTCTCCTCTTTGACATTCTTTCAAACTTTAATCTCTTCTTGGTATTTCTTTTATAACTTCTTCTTTACATCTTCTATGCTTATGAAGTTTGATATGTATGTTCTTCACTTTATGTTCTGCTAAACATAAAATTTTATAACAATCAGAGCTCTAAAAATGCACCTAATGCATCAATGAAATCACTTGTACCAAAATTGGTTCTTTTTTTAGCTTTCCTCATTCTTCTTTTAATGAATTCTTAATGAATTTTCATATGACCTTGAAATTTTCTATGGAACTTCATAAAATTACACTTTAGGTCCTCAAATTGATCCCATAACTCTTTTATCTCCAAAAGTGCCTAAAAATGTTCACCAAAATCCTGAATAACATAAATAGTCATCCATAACAACTTTAGCAACTTCATATTCGAGAATTACTCAAATTTACACCCAATCATATGCAATTACCTTTCAAGCCCAAGATAATCATTACGTATCATGCCTAAAAGATGTATAATTAGGTGCCGAAAGAATCACAAACATTCATGCATTAAATCATAAGATAAAAGTCACATAAAAAGTTCACGAATAAACACTAAGATAGATTTAGAAATTCATATTCTTATTCAATAAACAACTATTTAGATTAAAAATTCGAAGGAAAGAAATAGAATGTATAAAAGAGTAGATGCAGCTTGAAGCCCATTTGAGATGGAAAATCTAGATAGCTTGGTTAATCGTGATGTATCCACCTTGATTTTAAGTTTCTTCTTGTTTTCCCTCTTTAAAACCTCTTATTTTCCTCTCTTGGATGTTCTTTAAACTCATGATGGCAATTGCTAGGGTTTTTATATGTCTCCTTTATCCTAAAATAGCCTCCCAAGTCTTAAACATGTCATTCCCATAAAATTTAGAGCCTTGGTAAAGTGACTTGATTATTATAGGGACTAGGATGTTTCAAGACTCTTTGTCGTTATAGTGACCTAAAGGATGGTTGCTCCATCTTCTTCTCCTCTTTGACAGCTTTTTCATCTTTCAACTCTTCTCAGTCAGTTTGTTATAACTTCTTCTTCACTTATCCTGTGACCATGAAGTTTTGTGTGAAACTTAATAACATGATGTGATTAGTCAAAACTT
>JAOXYD010061511.1:0-12954 GCA_028565735.1 Pinacopodium congolense | reverse complement strand
TTTGGATCCTCAATGGTTAGTTTCATACCTATCACAACCATTCCATAAAACATTTAAACAATCATTACAAAATTGTTAAACATGCCCAAAGTGACCACAGTAATGACAAATCAAAGGTGTATGTGATCTATATGCATTTCCATAAACATACCTTGATCTAGATCCACTGAAACTTCTAAATGTATGATATAAATGAAAATGAACTCTCATATTGTTCCTATATACATTTCTATATGTAAACATTTTTCTTTTAAGAAAATTTTGTCTAGAATATGCATAAGGCACATTTATTGGCATATGATGAGTATGATAAATATTTATAGAAACATTCATATAAGCATGAGGAGCATATGAAGTAGAAGGCCTATATGCATTATTTTGATGATACCCATTAATAAAGAAATTATGTCTATTTTTAGGCATATGTGTATTTTGTATGCGATAATCTTAATGCATACAAAAATGCATGATGATTCTTTTTAAATGAGAGCGAGATGATAAAGACCTAGAAATGTTTTTAATGAATGGCCTAGGTTCTTCTTCCTCTAAGTTCTTTACTTTAACAAATTTAGTCATGCTAGAAGAAGGTCCATGATCATTCACATAGCCTAAAACATGTCTATCATTTGCAGCCTTTTAGCCACTCAACATGTTTTTCTAATTTCTCATTCCCTTTAGTAAATTTAGCAAATGAATCCTTAAGGGAACCTATCTCTTTCTTTAATGATGCATTTTCTTCTTTTATTTCAAGCTTATTAACATCCACATTCATCAATTCTAAGTTATTTTTTAAAATCCTTCTCTTTTATCAATTTTTGCATTTTACATTCTATTTCCTTCTTTGATTCTACTTCTTTTCTAAATACTTCATTTTCTAATATACATTCATCAAGTAATTTTGAGGTTTTGTTACACTTATCATACCTCTTCTTTTTCTTCTTTTCCAAGGATTCTATGTATTCTAATAATTCTTTATAAATGCATTCGAAATCACATTCAACATCATTATCATGAGATTTAGAATAAGATAGTGAATCATTATCATAAGAAGTTGTAAAAGTATGTACCTCGTCATCCACGAAACATAAGAAGGCTATTTCTTCGTATTCGCTTTCCTTTTCATCATCTTGGTAGATTTCTTCTAATGCACACCATATTTCTTAAGCAATTTCACATCTTGACATAATTTTGTCAAACACTTGTACACTTGTAGCAGTTAATAAAATACCCATAACTTTATAATTAAATGAAATAAGCTCATGCTCATCAACATCTAATTATAATATTTCTTTGAATGTTAAACTTTCTATAGGCTTTGAAGGTATATATGGACCATTTTATATGATTTTCCAATATTATCTCCTAGGTTCAAAAGGTGATTTTTCATTTTAATTTTCCAATCTTGAAAATTATTTCCATTAAACAAATAGGGTACTTCTAAACTAAATTATTTCTATTAAACAAAGATGGTACTTCTAAACTAAGTGCCATATATCTTTACTAACTAATTCATTAGAATTATACCAATGTGAGACCTAAGCTCTGATACGAATTGTTAGCCCTATATGGCACATTTAAGGGGGGAATTAGGTGTTAAAAATTCATCTAAGTTATATAACTTATTCTTTTAGCAATTTATTAAAATGCAGAAACTAAACAAAAATTCTAATTTATCAAATTGAATAATAACAATAAATTAAAAAATAAAAATAAATGCATAAAAGTAAAAGAGTATGGAAGAAGGACATACACGATTTTATTCTAATTCGAAACTATCTACTTGCTTCTAAGTCTAATCCCCAACACCATTATTTAGATTTTTACGCTATTGCAACCAAAACAAATACAATGTTAGCAATATAATCCTTTTCAAGGCTAAGGAATAACCTATCACTCCCTTTTCTAAGGCTAAGGAATAACCTCTTAACACACTTCTTTCTTAAGGTTCAAGAATAACTTTTATAAGAGATCACTCATAATTTCTACCCTTCTCACAACCACACTTCACAAAATAGTCACTCTTAACGTACCAAGGTGTATAAACACTCACATAATGCTTTTATATGAAAATGCAACATAAAATACACTCAAAAACTCAACTTCATACATAAACTCATAAGCAATACTCAATAATACTTAATCTCAATGTATGAAACCTTTCTATCTTTCATACCCACAAAAACTACAAAAATAATGCCTATTTATACTCATTTCAAGGCCTTACAGTTGTTGCCAAATGTTCATATTCATCAATTCATTTTATCGTTGCAAAAATAGTCGTTGTTTAATGTTCATCTCCCATCTTGCAACATTCGGTTAACCGATACAACCATTCGATCGATTAATTTTTAGCATTTATCTTTCAGTTGATCAATATCTTCATTCAGTCGATCGATTTCAATAGTTTGGTCAATCGATCCTTACCATTCAGTCTTAACTTAAATTCAAGTTAAAGCAACTCCAACCTAATATATCACATCACAAATTTCACAATTCATTAAAACTAAATTCAATCATCTTACTAAATTTCCTTAATACTTTAATCTAATTAATTTCATCTATCTTATCATATACAATCTCATGTATAGTCAAATCAACTTGAATCCATAAAACTTCAATTTAATTCATACAATCCAAGACTTAATCGTACAAGTCATAACATTATAACCATTTTCCTAAATCATTAATCATACCAATTTATTCATCCGTTCATCATTTATTCAATTCATTTAACACATATATTCATGCAATACCTTACATGCATTTAACCAAATATTAAAAGGATTTTCACAAACATCAAACATAAACATCACCTTTTGATTATGTATCCTATTTGCAAATACTAAATATGAATGCATATGCATGATTGAGCCCTTTCAATACTATAGTATGACTAAGAGAAGACTTACAAAGCAACATACACAAAAACCTGTCAAATTCTACTCTTAAACTTGATCTTCTATCTTCAATCTCCAAGTTCATCTCTAATGCTTCTCTTATCATTAAGATGGTCTTCAACTTCATCTTTCTTTAACACAAACTCTCAAATATTCTCTTCAAATCCAAGGCTCTACAACTACGAATTTCAAACCTTTACCATAAATTTCAAGACTTGTTTTCTTCAAACTTATCTATAACAAACTCCACAAATACATTAGTAGAAAGCATTTTGTCATCTTAAAAACAAAGATCGAACTAACCCTTGGTTTAACACATTAGGGTGTTGATTATGATCGACATCAAAGATCCATTTATAAGTCTTGAATCTTTCATTCGATATGTGAACAAGTCAATATGGATGTCATCTTTTGGATGGACCCCCTTCTAATCTTCTATTGAACTCATGATAGCATTCCTGATGATCTTATGAGGATGTAACTCTGATGAAAGAAGGCTCCCCACATGCATTCCTATAATATCCTCTAACTCCATGCCAGTTGCATTTGTAAGGTGGGATGTCTTGACGATGTCCTGCACAGTAGAACTTGACGATAAGGAAGGGCATTGTCCTAGGGTAATAGTTAGAGTATTTATTTTCACACCACATAAATGTATAAATTCATTTGCTAATTCACCAAGTGTAATTGCCTAATCAACAACAAAATATTTTAGGCAATAAGGGTGAAGACTCTGGTCATGTTCTCATGTCAATGATTGTTCACAATTCATCATATTAATCTCAGATGATGAATAAAAAAATTTGGTCATGATCAATCGTAATTGAAATTTGTGTGCCCTCGCAGATGTACAAATGATGCATGACATGTAAAACCAATTCATCTTTATATAATGTGGTATAAAAGTGGGGATTGGTGTTTAATAGCATTAAGGGGTTACCATGTTAAATAAAGTAGTAGGGCATGTCAGTGTATTCTTCCTCACACTTTCCCAATCGTTGTCACGTGTTGTAGGATGTGGTTGGTTGTAATTAACCCTCTATATCTAGCTCACCATAAACAAAGCTTTGTATTGGTACAGAGATAAAAATCCCAATCAAGTAGTTTAAGCAGAAAAGCATCGCCTTTCATACAATCAACATGGTTCAAAAAAATATTATGAATGTTACCTTTAGTTTTCCAAATTGGCCTTCTGTAAGTCTATTTAATTCCACAATATCCCAAATTCCACTAGCTTCCCATGCCATGATCCATGAAAATGCACCCCATTTAGAAAGGCCTCCAAAACAAAGTCTGTCAACATAAAAATCTAAACATATCCAATATTAGTACATACACTAGATGACCAGCACCATGAATCCCATAACCTTAACAAAAAACAAAGTTACAAACACACATAGTTGTACCATTAGGAAGGCCATACATCCTCCAATTAAAGTAGTTTCTTTGCCTAATTGTAGATCTTCATGAAATCTTCGAATGCTTTGACATAAGTGTTCGAGCACAAATTGTCCTTATGTAAGGAATCATATTTTTTAACGTCAACAACACATGCCAATAAATTGGTTGGTATTTCCATTTTATAGCCTGGGCACAAGAAAACCCCTAAATTTTAAAACATAAAATGTCACTTGAACTCATACTCGATCAGAGCTTCTAGCGTTCTATGTTATTTTCCACCACAACATAATCATTCCTCATGGTTTCTAACTGCAATATGTCTCCTCCTGTGAGCACTTTAGCTTGCCCATTGGGTACATCTAATATCCATCCCATACTGTCAACATTTACAGATGCATTCAAGTTATCCCTAATTGTAAGAATTGTGTGATGAGGATCCAATCTTTTAACCATCCAGTAGCAGACATTAGGAATGAGGTCAAGTTTTTGCGTGCATTCTAACTCTCAAAAGCACATATGTCGAACACACATTAACTACCAAGCTGTTAGTGAGTGGATTAAGTTGAAAACCTTCTATGGGGAACACTTCACTTTAAAGCCTGACATGTTTGGTAACGATTTTTTTACTACACCAAATGAACAAGCAAAATTTCTCCAATGAGAAGGGACTCTATTCCAAGCCAACTAATTCTAATGTTGTTCTATAAATATTAAAGAATGAAGGGGTCTTGTAGCAGGGGACCGAACTTTGTCATCAACAAAGATTTGTAAAACTGATATAATCGTCCATGACGATGTTACACTATTTTCCCTGAGCTTCTTTTACAACATTCATTTTCAATGGAAGCCCTAAATCTCTCCTCGAAATACACCTCTACAATTGTTCCAAATGACCCTACAAATATATTGGAATGTAATGACATCTACTAAATTATAGGAGCTTAAAAGAATGGAGTGCCACCCATTAAGTACCTAAAAGAGATCACGTGCGCCACGTGAGGGTTACATATAATAGAGGTCTCGTGAGATAGCAACTTTGAAAAGGTTTGACTCGTATAAATTTAAATCCTTAATTAGTTTCCCCAAAACAATCAATAACCAGTTATGATAGAAGTTTACCCTACCCCAAACTATTTTCTGAATTTGTGAAAGACATGACAAGTGTGTGGAAAAGCTGGAAATAGACTATTGATAGCAATGTAAGTGGACCCTTTAAATGTGGTTATAATGGGACTGCGAACTAATTGGCCTTTAGTTTTTGCTGATCATTCCGCTTTAATTAAAGGAACGAGTTATGAATCTGGATATTACTTCTATACACTATGCACCATCTCCTCATATTCCAAGTTAGGTCTCTAGGGCACAAAGGTCCACACTCGCCATCACTTTAATTATTATTCTACTTTCCTATTTAAGAAAACTAGCACTTGTCGATTTATGGCCTTATGATATAACAACTGCTCTTTATACATGGATGAGTGAATCTAGACGATTCTTATGTTTGAGTGCGATACACAGATAAATAACTATCTTCTATTATTTATTTTTTAATATGCTATTATGTGTAGGTTTCAATGGACCCCTTATCTGCAACTCAACGAGACATCCTTTGTCGATCGAGTCTCTCTTATTACTGTGAACTTGAAGCAAAGTTGACCATCTCTTGGTCACAAAGCAATCCAGGACAGAGATTTTATGGAAGTCCAAACTTTGGGGTTAAGTAACAATAATTGTTGTTTAAAGTAATGCAGGAAATAACATTTTATTATCATATCACGTATGCAATGTTACTAGCTTAATTTATATCCAGTTGTAAAGAAGCTGCAATTACTTTAGGTGGCTAGATGATGAGTCCACTGCACAAAATGTTGAAGTGATCAATGAATTGAGACAGAGCATCCGCAACTTATAGAATGGATATGCACCACTCACAACAAGGAATGAACATTTAATGAATATCCTAACACGAGATGGAAGTGTTGTGCCACACTGCCAATTGATGGTGTCCTAGATTGTAGTTAGATTCCTGTTAAGTTTTTTTGTCTGTGATAACTTCCACTAATATGAATTTACTTATGAAATCATCACATCTACTACCCCTCCCCCCACTTCATGCATGCCTACTATCCTAATACGTGCTATCTTTTTCATATTTTAATGTTATTCAATCAACTGTGTTGTGCTCTACACTAGTTGTAAGGCATATTGGTCAGAAAATGATCGGTAACCTATTCCTATGTAATATGCAATAAGTTCTCTACCTGAGCAAGAGTTGTATTGCTATGTCACAGTCATTTTTGGGTATCATCTATGTTCATCCTTGAATAACATTTGAAAGGGATAACAAATATTCACAATGTGATCTGATCTTTCCTAATGACATTGTCCTGTGCTCCTCTCCCTGAACCTTGGCAATGGATATTTAGGTACACAATCATGGTCGAGTGGACCAAGTATATTAACTAATACATACTCATATATATATATATATATATATGCAAAAATGAATCTGGTTGTTACAGCTGTCGATTAATAGGTAGTCCATATGTTGATCATTGAGTAATAATGCAATCATTCTAGTTAGATTCAATGCAATTTGGTGTTTTGTGTTTGTCTTAACGTGTAAGGTAGACGTTATTGTCATGTTGTACTGTCCTAGTGCAAGACCTTGTTAAAACAAAAATGTTCATGTCCCAAGTTGTATCATGGCTTGTCATTGTCCTCCTTCTCAAGCATAACACATTCACATCTACAAATGTTATAATCGATGCTATACAATTTCTCATTAATGTGTTCGAACCCAAGTGTTTCATAGGGGCAGTTGTCCTATTTGATTGTAAGCATGTCTGGTGATCATTTTTTACATGCGACTTAGTAGGATTTAAATTGTCAACATGTACAAATTTCATGCGTAACGGGGAAAACCATTTATAGGCAAACTCACCTTTACACTGTCACTTGTTATTTGGATATTAAAATGATGAAACTGTGATGCATTTATTTCCTGAAATTACTGACCAATAATTGGATACAACTTCCAAGTTTAGTTTGTACCATTTATTATCCATACAGAAATATATTTCTACCAAAACCCATCACAATAAAACATTTACTCATGCGACGAGTCATATCAGGTAGGGACAACACAAATCTCGATAGTACAATTGTAAATAGTTTAAGCTCCACACAATGTTGTTCAATAGTCAATTATACCAAAAGATGAAAAATTTTGTGATTGAATTAAGAAGTTCAAACTAGGAGAACAATGGGATCTTAATTAGGTGTGATGCCATTTCATCATTACAATTAACCATACATTTACCAAAGTAATGTGCTTATAGGCATCATATAGGGCACAATTACTACATAAACCAGTATATCACATCACGGTCTGTTCTTTTTTTTTTATTCAAAATCCAAGGTAAGTTAACAATAGAGGGAATTTACAGTGTTATATCCCACTAAATTAGAAAGTTAAACTTAAATCCCGACATACTTGCAACATTTTAAACAAGCACTATATGTAACTATAACTATGGTTTATTGAATTAGTCTTACTTGGTTTCTTCTAGCTTTCCACTCACACATATCTACTTCAAAATTTTCATGCTATTATTGCACCTAAGCATCATCTAGTTCCATATAGATGAGTCAAGACATTTTCTGTTTAGCCTACTGCTAGAGTAATGTCAACGTGCCTAGCGAAATAAAAATACTACTCGAGGGTTTGACTACATTATGTTTATGTAGTGGCCCAGATGAAGAAAAGTTTAGTTGGTAGTTTCCACAACCACCCCCAAAATTCATGACCTTTGTTTAATTTATTAGGTCATACAACATGATTGGCTAACAAACTTGGTTATATAAAACATTATTTATATGTGTCACAGTAAATGCAATTTGCTCAGTGGAAGATGACCTTGGTCAACATAATTATTTCTTTATAGTGACAAGGGCTAAGAAACACCCAAGACAAATGCTTCATCCATAATGTGAGGAGAACATGAAGACGCATCACATTCACAGTCCTAAGTACGCAAATATTATAACTTTATGAGGTTATTTGTGGATATAAATACATGCAGTTTTACTAAACAATGAAACCAAAATGCCAGCTGTCATTTTTGGCAACAGAGAAAGTTTCAAACATACCATAGTTGATTACATAACTAGTATTATACTATAGAATTTACTAAACCCAGTTACATATGAGTTATAATAGTTTGTTAACTTGCATTGTTTTCATTTTCAAAATCAGTTGTTGAATGATACATGCCGGTAATGTACATGTCGAGTGCAACACAACGCATAAGAATGTTGACATTAAAACACTAATGCAATCGACGTTAGACTTCAGGCCTCATATAAGGGTAATAGTTACTACTTGGGAAGCAATATTTGAAGCATACAAGAGCTATGGTCAGACTAAAGGTTTTGTTATTGCAATTTATGGAGGGGAAAAATATTAGTGAACAATATACAAATAGACAATTTGTTTGCCATAAGGGTCAACAACATAAATCTAAAGGTTTAAATGTTTTGAAGCCAAGAGGATCTGGTTGTATTAGTTTCCAAGTGAGGCTAGGATGTCAAGACATCAACGACAGATGGGTCGTAGACAAAATCTTGGATCAACATAACCACACATTATAACTAGATGACACTCACTTCATTCCACAACATCGTCAAATGACTTTCAACATTATTAGGTGGCTTGAGTTCAATGATAGGTGTGGACTAAGACCGTGTGCTAACATAAGGTCAATTGTCTCTACATTTGGTGATTATGACCAAATTCCTTGTCTAAGGAAAGACTGTCAAAACCTATTGGATAAAATAAGGCATGAGAAGATACTAGGTGGAGATGTCGAATCTATGTATAAGACGTTCATGAGACTGAAGGCCTAGGATTAGCGTTTTTATTTTTCCATTGATTTCAATGAAGAAGGACGCCTTTGTAATGTTTTCAGGACAGTTGTTAGGAGTTGTTCTTCGTATAAATAGTTTGGTGATGTTATTACATTTGACACAACATAATTGGTCAACAAGTATAATATGCCCTTCGTATCATTTGTAGGTGTTAACCATCATGCCCAATCAATTTTGTTTAGATGTAGCCTAATTAGAGATGAATCAACAGACAGTTTTGTTTGGCTGTTTCGATCGAGGATGACATGCATGAATGAAACTGAACCAGGCACACTCATAATGGATGAATGTATGAGCATACGAAATGCTATCAGGATTGAGTTTCCCAATGCTAGGCATAGATTGTGCTTGTTGCACATAATGAAAAAGTTTCCAGACAAATTTTGTGGTAATAAGGTGTACAAAGCCTGAAGCCTTATTTCACATCAGTGCTTTTTTATTGTAAAAGTGCTCAAGAGTTCAACGAAAAGTGGGTTGAGATGTTAAATACATTCAAACTAATAAATAATATGTGGCTTAATTCATTGTTTAATAAATGACAGAACCAGGAACCTGCTTATGTTAAGAACAATGATTGGGCAGTAATGTCTATGACTCAGAGGAGTGAAGGTATGAATGTCTTTTTTTACGGATACGTTCATTCTAGAACCACTCTGACGTAAGTCTTGGAGCAATACGAGAATTTTCTTAAAGAAAAAATTGAAAAAGAAACTAAAGCTGACTATCTACCTTTAATTAACAATGTTCCACTCATCACAAGATTTAAAATCTAAAAGATCTTTCAATCATCATTCACAAACACAATGTTTAGGTTGGTTCAAGAGGAAATTATTATCATCGTGTATTGCGACGTTATTGATAGGGAATATAGCAATGGTAAATACGAGGTTAGAGAAGTTGTTAAAAATGATAATGTCATGGACACTTACAGAGTCAAAATATCAGAGTCGCTCATGGTTACAGAGTGCAATTGCAAGTTATTTTAGTTCAAGATCATAATTTGTAGGCATATTTTCAAAGTCTTAACAAGGCTGACATCGTTATCTATTGCAGAATGTCTCCTTTTATGAAGATGGAGGACAGACATATCGATATAACACTCTAAAATAGTTGTTGTTGATACTAAGAACATACAGGACACAACATTTCACCGTATAATGGAGTTAGAGAAGTCTTTCTATGATGTTGTTGCATTTACAACTGAGATAACACCAAAGTTTGATTATTTATGGAACATGCTCCTCAAAGCGAAAGGGACATTGACCTCTCTACCACTCTTATAATAGGACTATAGAATCCCAAAATAACTTGTCGTAGGAGACGGCCAAATTCTAGGAGAATACGTTCACGCATTGCAGAAATTATGACTAGACGAAGTATGCTGTGCTATTTTAATCAACCGCTGTAACATGTTACTTTTCTTAAACTATTTAAGGAATTTGATACTATTTTGATAATTTTTCCTGTATCTCCTACAATGAAACCTCCAAAGCCAAAACTTCTCTATGTGTCATCATAATTACGCTAACATTGTTAAATCTTTTTTTCACTCGAAGACCAAAACTTCGCCCAGTAATGTAGCCAGTCAACAGAGTTGCGACTAGTCTCAAACACAGAAAGATGACAATCAGCTACCATTGATAAATACCATAAGGGACCACATGAACCAGGTGTGCATAAACTCATCAATTACATTTGTTTTAAGCTCTATATTGATTTAGACAGGGCAGATTAAATAAACCAATATTTTGGTGATGCAAGTGAATTTCGATCATTGTGCGGTTAGCTTGGAATGAGGATACAAGCCCAAATTTCTATATGAACTTCGTGGGTCCTAGAGAATGTTCCACATCACTCTTCAAGTCTTATTTTGACTTCATTCCATGTATTTAGTTAATGTCTTTGACCTACAACTTCTAAAGATGATAACGTGTTAGTTTGAAGTGAAACGTTAATTCCGTGTTATGCCAAGCAAAATTTTGGTCACACAATTGAGTTTGTGTTGTATTAGTCCTAAACATTGCATTTTTTTTTATTTTTTAGGTATTATGATTCCATTATGTAATAACGACTCTATTTGTAGGAGTTCTAATGGTGCCACGTTTTTGAGTTATTATCTAATGATGATATTTGGTATTTACTTATATGAATATATATGAAGATTATGAAAAAGCTTGAGTTGTCTTTTTATGATTTAAGTTAATCCGTTATAACAAGAACTCAATGACGACGGACATGTAATGTGTTTAAAATGACATAGGTAGGTGAACAACCATCATTCATTAAATGCTTAAGGTATCTTCTTTTAAATACATGAACCTAAGACCTGAGGTAATTAAACTAGGGTGCCTCAACCTTATTAAATGGAATGTGAACAAACTCACAAAGGGGCAAACACTCTGCCCTTAATGTTTTACAATAGCTCCACCAACAACCATCGTGTAGCCTCACCTTCTCCTCCAAGTACATTGTTGCCCCTCTACCATTGCCCATGCGTCAACTCAATTAAATGCTACTTAATTGATTATGGAATATGCATGAATTCATTATAAGGCAACTATGTGAATTCAAGGTTCTACATGAGCTCCTTCCCAAGCTGCCCTTTACCTCCCTTTCTCCCCATTTTTTTTATGGGTGTCATATCAGCTCTCATCTCTTCTCAGTGTTATTTGTCTCCATTTTTTTCTGTCTCCAACCTAGGTCACCAAGGGATGGCCTTGACTTCACACTCTAGCTCTTAGACAACCATCCTCATTCACCCTACTACCCCGTCCTTTGTCATAGATCCTAACCACCGCTTTGAATCTCCTTTTGCCTCTCCTTCCTGTGCTTAGTCCCACCCTATCGACATGTAGAATCATCCCTTTTCTTTAAGAGCCTCATTCGAACCGACCATCTCTTCGGACCTTTCTCCTCTACCCCAACCAGTTCTCTTCCTAATTTCTGCGTCTTCTACCCCTATTCATTTCATATGCCCTTCCCCCTCAACCCCTGCCTCTGTTTCCTTGTCTTCCCCTAACCCTTACCCTTTCCCATTCGCATTTGTCTCTCTCTCCTTGGTTATGGCCCACTTCCTTTCTTTAGCGTCCTAGACCTAGGCCCTAGAACATGGAAGTATGATCTATCCAATGGTATTGGCAAGGACTTCGATGAGGCTGCTCTTTAGTTTGGAGAATGGCAACATCTTAGTCAAGCCACTACAAAAAATTACAATTAAAGGGACTACAAAGCTCAAGCATTAGTTTCTTTTCTTTCTTTTTCTATTTTTATTTTGTTTTTCTTCTTTTCTTTTCTTTTTGTTTTGAAATACAAATACATAAGATTCAAAATCAGCGGAGTAGCTCTGCTCACGTATCTAACTAATCAAGCAATCGTTCTAAAAAATATTTTTGTATTTTTGGGGTTAATTCCAGTTCTTTTTCTTTTGAATGAGGTTAATGTCGTCTAAAACGATACAAAATTACTTAGAAAGTTGCATTTTAAATGTGGAATATCCTTCTACCCGTAGGTCTCTATTATCTAACTTATGAATTAAATTAAAAGCATTCAGTCCTTAATAATCAAAATAAATCAGATAACAAGTCCAATTACCAAAATAATTAAATTCAAATGAAAGCATAAACAATAAAAAAGGATCAAAAATCGAAATTTTTTTCCAAAATTTATAGACTACGATGAAATAAATGATAAATCAGATCACGAGCAAACAAACCATATGCTCAAGTGC
>JAOXYD010061500.1:0-12955 GCA_028565735.1 Pinacopodium congolense | reverse complement strand
CGTAGATCGAGAGATTGCAAGACTAATTCTATCTTACTTCAATTAGGGACAATTAGTTGCACCTTGAGAGAGGGTAAGCAAAGGTTTAAGTGTGGGGAGTTTGATAAGTGTGTTTTCATACTATGTTTCTAGGTTGTTTCTAAGTGTTTTAACTATTGTTTGTGTGTGTTAAACTTAGTTAGTATGAACTTTTGCATTCATTTTCATTATCTTTTATGTGTTTGATTTTTTTTTGGTATTATTGAGTGTTTGAGGGAAAAATATGAACTTATTTGAAGGATGGGTTGATGCACTTTGAAGTTTGAAATTGTAGGTAACGAATGAGACCTAAAATCAGTATCAGTTTTCGTACTGCACATTCAGTGATGTATTAGATGCCCTTATAGAGATCGGATTGTAATGAAACTTTACAGGGAGCTAGAACAAATGTGAGGAGCCTACATATCAAATTTCAAGTCAAAAGGAGGTTTGTGGATGAAGATATATTGGAAATACCTAATTTGGCAGGATGACGTGGAAAAACGTGTAGGGACATGTTTATGAGTTTTTAGGATGAAAAGGTCATGGGAATTAACCTAGTAGCAACAATTATTACCCTAGGAGAGATACAAGACAGAAAATAAGGTTTTTGTGGAGAGAAGAAAGGTGGAGAACTCAATTTTGGAGAGGAGATTCAAGATTTAACAAGCATTATCCCGATTTTCCTAAAAAGGAGGTGTCAGCATACACCATTAGTTTTCTCTTTTCCTTTGCTTTCCTTTTGATGAATCTGAATATCACTTGTTTGAATATGTTCATGAATTGCTAAATCAAGTTTAGGGATTATTCTTGAATTATTTGTCCAACTTTATTCTTATTGATTTAATGCATGGTTGTTTGCGTTGATTATTGAGCTTATAATAACTTCGAATCGAGAGATTGTTTTGATTTATTTGAGTTAGGGTGCACAATGAGAATTGGTAACTTAACGGACCTACAATTAATAGGTTAATAAGTAGTTGAAGAGAGATATTAACTATTTTATTAATTATCTTTAGGATTACTTCACATCCAGTTGAGTATTTAGGAAAGGTTTCGTAAATCGAGAAATTGTAAGACTAATTCTATCTTACTTCAATTAGGGACAATTAGTTTCACCTTGAGAGAGGGTAATGAAACTTTAGGATATCTTTGGTTAAACACAATTAAATCGATAAGATAAAGGACAGTAAATAAGGATAGAACAACCCCTAAGTCTCCACTAATGAGTATCTTCTTTGTTTTATTTTCTTCTACAATTATTTACATTCAAGTTTAGTTAGTTTAAATTCAATTTTAAGTTCCTACTATCTTATTTTCCTTAAACAAAGTGAATTAGGTGTCTAGATTCAATCCTCGTGGGATCAATATCAATTATGCTATAAGTTGCGATCTGTATACTTGCAGAGTAGTTAAAACTAGCGAACAGTTTAGATGGTGTGGACTCACAATTAGCATGACTTGAGGAGCATCAGATAGCTTGGGATCGGGATAGTCTTGCTTCTTAGTTATTTTGGTTATTTACACAGATTATTTTAGGACATTTGGTTTGCTTGTTTCATTTTAGTTTCAGTTTCATAGTATCAGTTTACATTTCGTAGTATAGGTTGATTTTCGATCTAACTGCTACATTTTGTTGTACTGTGGCTCCTTCATTGTATTTGACTTACATATTTGTATGAGTAGAGGATTCTTTTGTTATTCTCTGTGTTTGTGGCTTTTGGTTGTTTTAGTTTTTGAAAATTCACCAACAGATCTTTAAGTCTATATCAAATGGGCGTATTTCTTTCACTACTCGATTACATTATGCTTTTCAATTTATTTGTTAAACACTAAGAATAATGATTAGTTTAAGTATGGGGGGAGGGATCATATTGGTTTATACACTTGAGTTTTTTTGTTTAACAATAATTTTATTTATAATCAATTTCATCATAGTCTATAACTTGTGGAAAATTTTTTCGATTTTGATCCTTTTTATTATCTATGCTTTCATTTGAATTCAATTATTTTGACAATTTGAAAAGATCGATGATTAATTTGGACTATTATTGACTAAATGTCTTTACCTAATTTCATAATTTGGACGACAGATATTTGCTGATTAGAATGATATTCCACATATAAAATGGGACTTTCTGAGTAATTTTGTAACTTTTTTGAGGTACTTTCATCATTTAAAGAAAAATGAAAAAGTACTGGAATTAACCCCTAAAATAAAAATTTTTAAAAATTAACATTAATTACGTAATTAGTTAAATAAGTAAGTAGAGTCAAATCCTCTGATTTCTAATCTTACATGTATGCATATCTGTTATTAAAAAAAAGAAGAATAAATGAAAGAAAAAGAGAGAAAAAAGAAGAAAAAGAAGAAAGTAATGTATATATGTATAAGGTTGAAGTTATGAGTGGGACTAATAGTCGGTTGAATTATTATAGCACAGTTGAGTAACCGAGGGTTATTCACGATAAAATGTTTACTTTCACGTAAAAAGACTAAACTGACTTCTCAACTAAGCTGCTTACGAATTTAATTAATTATGTGGTTAATTAATTATGTTTTAAATTACTTAAAAGGTTGTGAAAGTGTCGAAAATATGATGCATTAAACTTTGTGTATTTGCCTTTAACAAGTGGAATTTATTTTTGTGATTTAGGTTAAATATTGAAAAAGAATGAAATAATTTAAATGCATTTACGATTTGATGTGATTAATTAATTTTATAACATTTCTATGCATCATTATTTTTAAAGGATGAAGAAAGCATTTTCAATAATTGTGTTATTAACTTTGAATTGATTTTCTTATTTTTATATCCTATTATGAAATTGATGATGAATTAATTTTTTTGAAGACAAGAAAATGCTTAAGTGTGGGGGGGAATTATTAGGGGTTAAATTGATTGCATTTTGATTGATTATTTGATGAATTATACCTTTAATTATGTGTTTAAATGATTAATTTATGTGTTAAATTTTTTAATTTGCAGGATGTTAATCAAAATTGGAGAAATTATGCAAAAGGATCAAAGTTTGACTTATTTGTCAACCTATAATGTGGGTCTACATCCCAAGGTTAAGGATGAACAGGGTGCTGTTGATCGATGATCAGCTCCAAGGTGAAAAAGTCAAAATTCGACAAACAACGATGGGTTGCGGGGTGCCGTTATAAGTCGATCAGGGTACCGTTGAAGAAGCAGTCAACCAATATCAGTCCCAATTCACCATAATTGTAGCTTGGGCATGATATTCATTAATGTTGTTATCTTCTAGTGTCACATGGGAGTCTAGAAAAGAAAAAACAACAAAGGAGTCAGATTAGAAAGGGAGGTCATATCTAGAGTATGAGCGAGAAGGTCTTCCTTCTCTCTTCCTTAGTTCAATAGCTTTAAACACTTTATGTTCGAATTAAGTGTTGTTTTTTTTAAGTTTATGAGCATTCAATCTTTTTGTTAAGACATATATTTGAGTTCATGAATCACATTTAGGGGGTTTCTAACTCAAATTACTTAGGTATTTGCTTGTATTTTCAAATTACTTAAAGTTGTGTTCTTATGCCTATGTTTTTTTTAATGTTCTTTGATTTTTTTTGCAAGTTCTTGATGAAATAGAGCTTTGTTGGATTCCATAATCAAGTTGGAAGTTTAAGATACATCCAAAAGTCTTTCCTGGATATTTTTGTAACATCTAAAGTTTATTTTACAACTCATATTTTTAGATTTATCAAATGTTATTTAAAGTATATATTTTGTATATTTTGATCAAAATGTGTGGCTAAATCATTTTTATTGCTAAAGATTAATGTTTTATAATTTAAAAGAGCTTAAATACATGTTATAGGGTTTAAGTTTAGTTTATTGAAGGTTTAAAAGATCTGATTTTGGACTGGCCACCTAGGATTAGAGTTTAAAATAATTTGAGCTTGAGAAATCATCTTTATTTATTAAGAAAAATCAGTAAGCAATACAAATTAATCAATGAATGACCAAACTTTGATCTTTTTATGAGAGTTAGAGTTCTCAGTTTAAAGTTCTAGAAGTCACCTTCTTGAATTTAAAGCCCATTAACTAGATTTAAAGCATAATTAAACTTTAAACTAAGTTTAATAGAGATAAGGCAAAGTCTTAGCTGTAGCTTTATTTTAATTTTGTGAAGAAACTGTAATTAGCCATTAAATTTGTTTAAAACTCAAATAAATCATCAATCACCTAATCCTTAGCTAATTTACACATTTGGTAATTTTTATAAAATTTTGAAAGCAATTAAAAATTATTTTCGAAGTTTTTAAGCCAAGTTAGACTGGTTTAGCAAATTTAAGGTTTTAATCGAATTGTTTAGATTTTCCTAAATAATTATAATCTAATTGACCTAGTAATTAAGCATTTTCCTCGTGGGTTCAACATCCAAAGTCTTAAATTTACTCCACTTTATTACATTTGTGATAGGTGTACTTGCCTAAATTTCGTTGGTTTTCAAAGTAAAATTATTTCAAAAATTTGAAACATTTTTAAGTCACCTAACTAATGCAACATAAAGGAAATCAATCCATCGTCAATTTCAAAATAGCATATAATCATTAAAAAAAATAAATCAAACCATATCAGTGAACCTTTTCTTAGTTATTCAACCATCAAACAAATCATTAAGGTATTATATGATTAACCAAGCATATAAATTAACAAATGACCTAGGATAGTTTTATATTCTTTCAAACTTCAACCTAACTTGCAAAGATCATTTCCAAATATAAAATGAACATTCCCAAAGAAAGATGAATTAACTTTTAACTAAATCATATCTTTTTACTCATTAGGCACAATTCTAGAACAATAATATGAGTTTTATGCCTTGATTGAGAGGTCATTCAATCTTTTGATGCGAAGATGAACATTTTGTTCTGAACATCTTTGGTTATTCTATTATCTTAGCTTACATCAACTGGCTACTAACACCACTCTTTAACTTTGACCAATTGGTTCGAAGCCAATAAAGTGAATGAAAACATGATAAAATTTTTACTTTTAAGCATCTTTTCTTTTCTTTTTCCTTTTCTTTCCATATCATTTGAAATTAGATTTTTTTATTAAAACAAGATCTGAAAATGTCTAAAAGACATTCCAAATCAATTTGAAATATACATTTTATAATTAGAAAATCATAATGCTCATCAAGTTTCCATTATCCAAAATACGAAATAATCTAATTTAAATGTTAATAAACATGATTATTTAAACATATAACATCTTAAATCATATGAATAATAGAAATAAAAAGTGAAAATGTCCATTTATTTTTCCAAAATTTATAGGTTATCTTGAAAAAAATGATAAACTTACAAACAAATAAATATAAGTGCGAAACAATCTATCCCTCCCCCACACTTAAATTGAACATTGGTCCCCAATGTTCATAAAAACATAATGAAAAGACATAAAATGGGAGATAAAGGAAAAGAAAACATCGGGAATAAGAATAATAAACTTGTTTAACATTCCATTGAAGTGAACATTGAAATTGGATCATTGCTTGTATCAACTAGAAATGATAAATATAAAATGAAAGCTCCAAAAGACAATAATGATAAAATCATACTCCATTCATATATGAATAGTATTAGAGTACATCATGGAGTAAATATACATATGAAGAACTAAAAATAATAACCAGTTAAAATATAATTGAAATAAAACACAACTAAAAGAAAACATTGTAGATAAACAACAAAAGCAACTATCCATGAATAAAATGTGTAATGAGAAACAATTAAGCATTAGAACTAGGAACATCTGTTTGTTAACATGCATCTACCCTCTCTAATCACTAAGCTATAAGCTTCATCCTCTACTGCATTCCATCCATCCGAGAAATAACAACAGATAGGCCAGTCTCCATAAGACTCTCCATCCTCAAAATAATAAACATAAAATCACTAGAGGGTGGTTTAGAAGACAAAACATAGGTATGAAAATGAGCATCTACTGGTGGAGGCCTATGCTTCCTTAAGATAAAACAAAGGAAGCCCCCCTACTAACTTCCTTAAGAGTTGACTTAGGTCTGAGTGTTGGAGCATTGACAAAATCAACACCTTCATCCACCTGTAAGGGCCTAAAGATAGTGTTCCTCCACTCCTCTTTAACTTAATAATAGGACCATAACTTTAGAGTGGAGTAAGAAATAGAGTTGGCAGGCTAAATTGCAACCTCACCATCAAAAGAGACAGCTAGTACCTTAAATATTCTTGTGAGTAATAACATAAAACGGAAGTTCTTTGTCTGCAAAGTGGAGTGAAATAAATTATGCATGCTCTGAATTATAAATCTAGCCAAAGGCAACACCTCTATGGTTCCTAGCCCTTAAAGTAAGTTACTTAAAATATAGGTGTCATTAAACCTAATTTTATTAAGATCCCTAGCCCTTAGAATCATATTTAGGTTAAACAATGCTACAACTATCCGATCTCGAATAAATAACTAGAAAATCGGGTAACCTCTCATTCTTGAAGGGCTAATCAGACCTTATAAATGTCTAGCCATAACAATTGAAAATGAGGGATCATAAGTAACCATATGTCCTCGAGCTTTACCCACCTTAACTTCAGGCTGATCTCCCTCATTGGGTACCCCTAAGAAGGTATATAAGAAAGAATAAATGATTATAATGATTGGAATTGTTTGGAATGTGTTACAATGTGTATGAATATGTTAGGAACTGATTTATATTGAATTGAGTGTGAATTGAAGCATGAAAACTAGTTTACGAATTAGAATGGTCAACTAGTTAGATGTACCAGTCAACCCGACTATTGTAAGTACTAGTCAAATAGTTTAGATGAAAATCACGTGTAATGATCAAATTTCTAATGGGAAAATGGTGTAAATGTTTTGTAACATTATACAATAGGTATAAACAGCTAGGAGGCCTTAAAGACATTACAAATAAGTATTTGGTGTGTGTGTGTGTGTTATTTTCATTAAATAAGTGTAAGAAAGATATAAAAGGGATGTAAACTTTGTCTTATGAGATGTTGGTGAGATTTGGTTAAGTTTGTGTGAATTTTTTGAAGCATTTATGAGTTTAATAGTGCATTCATTTTAAGCATGTTTGTATGCACCTGAGCACCTTGGTTGGTTAAAAAGTGACATATTTTAAAGGTGTTTATAATAATATATGTTTAAGAAAGTGTATTTTTTGGGAAACAAATATAACGAGTGAAAGTTATAAGGGGTTATCTTAGAGCTCATTGAAAAAGGGAGAGTATTATGAAGGGTTATCCTAGAGCCAATTAAAAAAAGAGAGTGTTATAAAGTTTACCTTATAGCCTTGTGAAAAAAGGACTTGTAATTATTCTTGAATGATAACAAAATTCTTAACAAGCTGTTAGGGATTGGATGTAGGAGAAAGACGGGTCTTCGAACTGCTATAAATCGATTTACATATTCTCTCCCTTACTCTTTAAATTTAAAGTTTTTTATACAATTATTTACATTAATTATACAATTTCTTACATTATTATAGAGTTATTAATTAGTTTTAGCATAAATGTTAAAGAACTTGGTGAATTTTGATTAGAAAATTGATTAGCTTTTGTATAATAAATGAACTTAAGATTCATTAACTTGGAAAATTTTTAAAGAACCTAATTCAACTTCTCTTAAGTTTCATAAGGCCCCAATAATTTTACGGAATATTTCCTTCAAGATATTATATTCGTCACCTCTATTTATACAACCATTTTCATTGTACTACTGTAGTGGTGGCATCCATCTTACATTTTCCTTTAACATTTATGCAATATTAGTTAATTTCAAAATGTCACTACATTTTGTCATCCATATTACATTGATATATATTTTAAACCATGTCAAAAAAATATGAAAAATAATAATATTGCATAAAGGATATACAATTCATCTTTTTATGTTAGAGAATACTTCTTAAGCTTAATTTTTGTCTAAGAAATTTGGTTCATTACTGAATATCAGTAATACTAATAAAGGTAATTCACTACTTAAAACAATATAAATATAAGGAAAGTAAGTAATTGGTTAAATGTCACGAAAACTAAGTAAGACCAGGACTTTAATTATATATTTAATTATTCTCATTATTTTATTTGAAATAATACCCTTACAATTATTCCGGGAAGATTTATCTAATCTTTTTAGAGGGCTAAGATCCTATTAAAACTCGAATGAGCTGGATTTTGCTTAACAAACTAACTAAACCTAATTAAGTAGATATCATATTTGCCAATCACATATTATATGAGTTTTATATCTATTAAGTAATAAATACTTGTCAAAATATATCTTATATGTTATTTCTAATCTATCTCTACATTCATATTATTATCAGTTTACTAATCCAAATCATACAAATTTAGTTAAGAATGACCTATAGTTATAAGATTAAATGTATTCGGGTTAAAGTAGCTTTGAATTTTCTTAAAAGTCTAACAATAAACAGAACTATGATTTATTCTTATAATTAAAAAAATCATGTATTAAAAATGTACTTAATATTTTACTAAGGGATTACTTTTAAAGGGCCTCATGAAACACAAATTACTTAAAAAATATCATATATATATATAGATATATAAACATGCAATTCATAATGCATATATATATCAAACCTATATATGTAACGTAACTTTACATAAAATTCACTTTTTCCAGAAATGTCAATAGAATCCAATAAAAAAAGTTCTAAAACTATTCTAGAAATATAAGGCAGTGAGAGGTTCAAATTCCAACATTGAAACATTTTTTAAAAAATATAAAGAGGTAGCAATAATTTTATAGAAGAAGAAAATTCATAGGTAACAATCAGGTTTGAGAAAGGGATTTATTTGAAGACTTAACTTTTGCAACATCTTACAACCTTTTCAATTCTAGAATTTTCAATAACTATTAAGCAATAATTTAGCAAAGTTACAAAAAAAAAAAGGGATTTGATACCTCTATTATAAATCAAGAAGTGATTAATTGCATGTAGTAGAAATACTACAATTTTTTTTTCCAATTTCTTTAAGCCAAGACCTGTTTATTCTATAATAAATATTAAATTAAAATATAATACAATTTGAATCTAAATTTTCACCTTATAATAAAACTTGATCTAGATTTACATCTCTTCTCGAATTTGTAGATAATAGATATACCACTTGACAGGCATAAATATTTGACCTATAATAATATCCACAAATCAACATTAGAGAAACTCAATTTTTTAGAAGAAAAAAATAAGAAGTGCTAGCTTCTCAAATGTTTTCTTCCTTTATATAAAAGAAAAAAAAGACTTTGAGATCTAATTATAATTATGTTTAATTTTAATAAAATAAAATATCATATATTTAATCATTAAAGTTCCTAAAAGTTCACAATTAAGTCCACCTTAATTGATTTTGGTCTCCTTAATTGATTTTTATGAATGATCTATTAAGATACTAATATATAGACAATGGTTATAAATTATAATTCTAATTTATAATTAGAATTAGAAAAATTAGAAATTCATTTTAATTTATCTTTAATTACTAATTAAATAATTTATAATTATAAATCAATATCATTGTCTAACAACACATAATCACCACACAAATATTAGAAATATCAAAGTTGTTTTAACTTAACTTATTCTTACATGATTTTTTTTATATAATTCAATCCTTTCAACATATAATACTTTAATTAGACTTAGAGTATGGAATTATTGCATACTCTATTTAAGTTCAATCATATTAGTTCTCTACAAATAGTAATTGATTTTAGTAATGCCACTGAAAAACTATTTTCAAAATTTCATTTCATTTAAATCAAGTATTTCTTAAATCAATACTAACCGAGAAAAACAAAACACTCTTTTTAATCACTTTAGGGTAACAAATCATATATTGATCACTCAAATACCTCTATGTAGTTCATGCTATATTCAATTGTTAGTGTATGCCCATGCAACCAATTAATTGGATGTAAAATTACATGTATGACATTGTACATTTATTTAATAAAAGGAACTTTTATATTTAAAGAAAAAATTCCCAGAATAATTACTGTGCAATTAGAAATTATAATAAGATTATAAATATGAGCTTCTAATTGAATTATTATATTATCCCTAAGATGTTCCTAGATTTAATTTCATCAAGGTCGAGTATTGTTGGAACATTTAGATTAGCACATGTTATGTTTCTTTCTTATGAATAAAGTAATTGATCTTATAGATTCAAGTATAGAGACACTTAAACAAACATGTGGGTATATATTAGAGAATAAGTTCATTGAACTGGCTTGATTATGAGGATCCTAAATGAAGCATTACTTGTGTATCTTTGGATTACCTTACTATGATGGTCATATAATTAGTCCTTAGACTTGAGATTAGCAAAGTTATCTTTTATAGCAATTACTATGTTTTGATATTACTTATGATCTATTATTTGCAGTAGTTTAATTCAGTAGTGATTAGGTATAATATAATCTATATGGAGATAGTTGGGTGCATTAGGAAAGGACTTGTCACCGTAAAGTAATTTAGGAGAATGTTTTGCAATTCTTAGTTAGTAGTGATTTGGGAATCTCTGACTGGAGTGAATTAAAATTTGAAAAACTTTTTAAATATCAATTATAAATTATTTACTAATTAGTAAGAATGGACATGATTGGATTATTTAAAATAGACATTAATTCCATACACTAATTCTAATTGGAACATTGGATGATGAAAATAATAAATTGTACACCATAACCATGCACGGATAAGTTAAGTCAAACCACTTTGACATTCCCACTATTTAAGTGGTCATGATATGTTACTAGATGTCAATCATGATTTATGATTATAAATTGTTTAATTGGATAATTAAAGATAAATTAAAAGGAGTTTTAATTTATCTAACTCTAATTATGAATTAGAATTAGAATTTATAATCATTGTCAACATATTAGGAAACTAATAAGGCACACATAAAAGGTCTATTAAAAGAGAGGAACAATTTTAATTAAGTTTGACTTAATTGAGAAGTTTAAGAAACTTTAAGGAACAATATGTGATATTTGATCGTATTAGGATTGGTTTTTTACTTATGAATAAAGTGTCACTTTAATTATAATTTTAATAAATTCTTAAGTTATGAAAAATTAGATTTTTCATATAAAAAGGTAGAAAATAAAAAAGGTAGCTAGCCTTATTACCATTTCTTCCTCTCAAATTAAATTTGAGTTCTCCTTGAAATAGATCTATGGATACCTTAGAGGCTAAATGTTTGAGCGATTAAGTTGTTAATGAATTCAAGAAGGAGAAGATTCAATAAAGAAATTCAAAACATGATAGTGTAATCTTGTTAATTTTCTTATTTATATGTCAAATTACATCTTGATAAAGTAAATTCATGGGAAAATTTATTGTGATTCTGTTATGCACCTTGATATGATCTTGGTATGTTTTCCAATAATGGTATTAAAACCTCCTCAACAGATTTAATTTTGGTGCATGTGCTTGATTTTATTTGATTTGATATGTACAAGGATGTACTATTTTTTATTATGGAAATTCTCTACTAATTTTTTGTTTTATTATTCTAGAAATGTTCATGAAAAATTTACTCTTCTTGGTGATAAATTTTTGCTTGTAAATTCTTTATTATGTGTTTTAAGATAGAGCAGCATGCAAGCAACAAATGGTGTGAATAAAATTAAGAAAACAAGAATGAAAAAAGGAAGACGTTTAGAGTAAAAGGACCACATGTCGTTGGTAGCACCTCCTGATGCTGCAGCACGCATAAGTAGCCTTCTTATTATTATTTTTAAATTAAAATTGTTATTAGATTAAATTCCTAATAAAATTTTATTTAGAAAACTTAAAAAGTAAATATTAGTATGATATTAACAGGTTATGTATAAAGACCAAAAAATAAAAAACAACAAAGAATCCATGCCAGCATAGCAAGGATCCCTCACAAAATAAGAACCAAGATTTAAAAAATTGGAAACATTTGGAAACACCAACCATACTATTAGTAGATCTAAAATTCATCCACAAGTGAACACTCATCGATGTCCTTTTTTAAATCTTATAGAAACTAGGAAAAATCTTGAACATATTCTGCCTTGGTCAATATCCTATTGCCACCAAGTGCACGCAGCCTTCTTCCTTATCACCAGCTCTATAGCATCCCCATCTCTACCTAAGCCTAGTGCTGAACCATGTGAAATCATAGCCTGAAATTTTGAAACATACAACACAACCATTTACACATTTGAATTGTGTTACTTAAGACCATCTTCTAGAGGGTTTTATCGCTCTTAGCCATTGCCTACTACCTTTGGATATAAGTTGCAATTTTCTCATAGTTTAATTCCCTTCCTCTCAGCAACAAAGCCATCACATTGAAGTCTAGATAGTTAAAAAGAACTTGCACTTAAAGAATAGGTTCAAACCAGTTTCAAGTTCATCATTACTCAGAGAGCACAATTCTAGGGCAATAAGAAACCTCTTTAGTCTATCTCTAATATACAGCTTCCCCTTCAACATTAGCCAGGTACAGATTGAAGCTCTTAGACTCGAACCAACTATCCTTCTTGGTATGGGTTCCCAATAAGTTTTTGTAGGAGTGGTTACTAAGGGCTTGTTTACTTTGGCTTTTCTTTTTGGTTTTGGTTTCTGGTTTTTCTAAACATAAAAACCGATAAAGAAAACACACTAATACAACACAAAAATTGATAAAGAAAATACAATTACCAATACAAAAATACAACAACCACAACACAAAACCACAATCTACAACTCAACTAAACTTCCCCTAAAAAAATCTAAATTATGAATTTTCCATCAGAACCATCATCCTTTAGCAGGTTTAATCTCATATTCAGATGCTACTTTGTTAACCCTCAGTCTTGTAGCTATACCAAATGCTCTCTATAGTAAGTTAAATCCT
>JAOXYD010061449.1:0-12956 GCA_028565735.1 Pinacopodium congolense | reverse complement strand
GTCATCAAAGAATTTAGTAATTAAATTATGGGCTTTGATTTTAGATGTAAGTAAAACAATTTTATGGTGGGTCATAATTGATTCTTTGATTTATGAGTGATTTATTTTGATTATTATGCATAAATGTTGCATATATTTTTCTATGCATAATATAATTTTGAAATTTTAGTACCATATTGTATGTTTTACTTGGTACTTTGAATATTTATATTATGCCATACTTAGAATTAAATTTTCTTATTATATGTTGAATGTGATACATGACCTTATGGTAATGTATAATAGTTTGTTAGTCACACAAGTGACCAAAATAATTAAAATTTTTTTTCACGTATAATAATTATTAAACTAAATGTTTATTGCATGGAAAGCTTGTTAGTCAACAAATTGGCCTAGCTTGGAAATATTTAAACATTTAATTATGATTTTTTTAATTGTTCATGTTGTTATGATACTATTAAATGACATAAAAGTTTTATTAAACAATTGAGATCACTAATTATAAAGCTAAGAGGTCACCCAAAAGTGGAGCATTGCTTATAATTAATGTCATTAAAGGGACTTATTGACATATTTGGTTAATATGATTGTATATACAAAGATAACATGTATGTTGACTAAAATATGATTGATTGTCCATTATATTGAATGTTATTGATTCTTTATAGGTTACAACTATGTATTTAAATATCACCTAAAGAAAAATTTAAATACATAATCAAAGTTGTTAGTTAGTTTGAATCCATTTAGGTTTACTCAAAGCATTAATGCGTGAGTTATATATTGTGTTTGTAGCGTGCACAAATTTGTTCGCTTTAGAAAATGGGCTTACTAAGTTTAATAGTCTGAACTATACGAATTGGTTTGAACAAATACAGTTCCAATTGGGTGTAATGGATTTGATCTTGGCCATAGTTTCAGCTGCAAGACCCACAGACATAATCAATACTGGTTCTAAAGTTGACAAGTCTTATTACAAGGCCTGGGAATAGTCTAACTAGCTGAGTTTGAACTTAATGCGAATGATGATCGTAGAAAATATTAAGTCGTCAATGCCTAAGACGGAAAATGCAAAGGAGTTCATGTTAAAGCTTAAAGAATACTCTCAATCAGAAATGGATGACAAGTCCATAGCATAGACTTTAATTAAGCCCATATTGATTTAGGAGGAAGGGAGATTAAAGAAAATGAAGGAACACTCCGTTCATCTTAAATTTCATTAAGGAGCTAGTAGAAACAAACTAGGAAAGAAAGACAAAGATAAGGATAAAGCTCTCAGTAAGGTTAATGAGGGTCGAATCTATAAAGACAAGAGGTGCCATTTTTACAAGAAAGCTGTGCACTTAAAAAAAGATTGCCCTAAAAGGAAGGTTTGGTTCGAAAATAAAGGTACATACTATGTTTCAATATGTTTTGAATCAAACCTTATTAAAGTTATTAATAATACTTAGTGGTTAGATTCTTATGTAACTACTCATGTGTCACATGTTTTACAAGGATTCCTTTTAATCCAAACCATAGAATGAAGGCACAAATAGAGGGCGTTGGGACGTACAGATTGATCTTGGACACTAGTTGTTACCTATATCTAGAAAAGTGTCTTTATATTCCTGAATGTACTAAGAATTTAATTTCTGTTGCAAAGATGGATGATGTAGGTTTTAATTTTAAGATCAAAACTATTTTTTCTCTTTTTATAAACACATGTACTATTATGGTTCAGATAGTTTAATTGATTGTTTATATCGTTTCAATCTTAATGTTGATTTTACTGAATCTTTGTGTCATGTTGATCATATTATAGGAAGTAAATGTAGTGCACATAATGACTGTTTTGCTTTTTTGTGGCATAAAAGATTAGGTCAAATATCTAAGGAAAGGGTATAAAGGATAGTGAAAAATGAAATTTTAGTTTAATTGGATTTTGTTGACTGGGATATATGTGTGGATTGCATTAAAGATAAGCAAACCAAACACATATCAAAGCATCTAGCCACATGAAGCAATGAACCACTTGAACTAATATACACGTACATCTATGGTCATTTAGACGTTCCTTCTTGAAGCAATGAAAAATATTTCATTACCTTTATGGATGACTTCTCATGATATAGATATATTTATTTGCTGCATAAAAAGTCTTAATCTGTGGACATCTTAGAGGTCTTTTTTAATGAGGTAGAAAGGTAGTTAGATAGAAAAGTAAAGATCATGAGGTCTGATAGAGGTGGTGAATATTATGGTAATTTTGAGGAAAGTGGACAATGTTCAAGTTCATTTGCAAAATTTCTTGCAAGCCAAGGTATCTATGCACAATACACAATGCCTAGAACACCGTAACAAAATGGTGTAGCTGAAAGGTGGAATCGTACTCTTATAGATATGGTTAAGAGTATGTTAAGTTATAGTGTTGTAACTTTTATCATTGTGGATACACGCATTAAAGACCATTGTGTATCTGCTTAATAGGATTCGTAATAAGGTTGTTCCTAATACACATTATGAACTATGGATAGGAAGGAAACCTATTTTATGACACCTTCAAATTTGGGGTTATCTAAAAGAAGTAAGGTTGTATAATCTACATAAAAAGAAGCTTGATGCTAGAACCGTTAGTGGTTATTTCATCGACTATCCTGAAAAGTCCAAGGAATACATAATTTATTGTCCTACCCATAGTACGAGAATAGTTGAATCTGGTCATGCTTAGTTCATTAAGAATGGTTAAATTAGGGGGAATGGAAAACCATAAAAACTGGAGATTGAAGAGAGTCAAGCTGAAACTCCTCCATCAAGTACTATTTTCCCAGTTTTTGTTCCTCTTGTTGCATCATGGATATGCAACATATCGGCACAATAAAGAAATGTTTAAACTCAACAAATTGACCATGTTAATGAAGAATAAGTTCTAGATGCGCAAGTTATAAATGATCAAGTGATGCCACAAAAAATAGTATTACGTATAAATGATCAAGTGATGCCACAAAAAATAGCATTTCGAAGGTCTATGAGGAAGAGAAGATGAGCTATTTCGAGTGACTATGAAGCTTATTCACTTGAACATGAATGTGAATTGAGTACTGATAAGGATCCATTCTCTTTTAAACAAGCCATATAATGTAACAATTCTAAAAATTGGTTTAATGCTATGGAAGAAAAGTTGAAATCAATGGATGACAACAAAGTATGGGAATTAGTTAAGTTGCCAGTAAGTGCTAAGCAAATGGGTTGTAAATGAGTCTTTAAGATTAAATGTGACTCACAAGGCAACATTGAAAGATATAAATCCAAACTTGTTGCTAAAGACTACACTCAAAAGGATGACATTGGCTATAAAGAGACCTTCTCTCCATTTTTAAAGGACTCCTTAAGAATTATTATGGTTTTAGTGGCTTATTATGATTTAGAGTTTCAGTAAATGGACAGAAAGACTTCCTTTCTAAACAATGACTTAGAAGAGGTAGTGTATATGGACTAATTGGAAGGTTTTAATACCGCAAGAAAGGAAAAGTTAGTGTGTAGATTAAAAAGTCAATATATGGACTGAAACAAGCTTCCCGACAATGGTAACTTACGTTTAATGATACTATTATGTCTTACGGTTTTGTAAAGAATACTATTAATCGATATATCTATATGAAGGTCAGTAGGAGCAAGTTCATTATATTAGTCTTATATATTGACGATATTCTTCTTGCTACTAATAATATTACTTTGTTATATGATGTAAATAATTTTCTCTCTAAAAATTTCAAAATGAAAGATTTGGGTGAGGCATCCTATGTGATAGGAATCGAAATATTCCATAATAGATCACAAGGATTATTAGGATTATCTTAGAAAGTTTATATTGAGAAAATATTAGAGAGATTTATAACGTGTTTTAAGGCACACCCCCTGTTACTCAACTAGATTACAACTCACAATTAACCTTTAGTTATACTCTTAACCCCTTTTAATTTCATTTTACTTTTCATTTACTAGAGAGATTAGACGAGTAGTCAATAAAATTAAACTCTTATCACATTTATGTCACTTCTTTCCTAACTAATCTTTTTCATGAATGATTACTAATGCATCCCATTAATTATGTCCAAGTTCAAAGAAAAATGAATCTAAATAATTGTCATGGAAGTGAGAAAGGTATGAAATATTTTAATTAATTTGTATTTTCAATAGAAAGACAAATTTGAAATAAAATTCCTAGGATCCTACTTCTTCAATAACCTAGATCCTAGTTACAATAGTTCCTTTCAATCTCATGCTATCCATATATTCAAGCATATGGAACAACATGTAACAAAATGATGAATAACCTAACATTCCTAAAACATGCATCTTATATGTCACGCAAATTGCAAATGCATCACATGTGCTACCTCCCCACATTTGGACAACACTTCATCCTCAATATGGAAAGGAAGGCATACAAAACAACATAGAAGAACACATATCACAACACAGGTCACATGTAAATAGAAAAATGTATGCAAACACAAAATAGGACAACGGACAAGGGTAGAGGGAGCTTACGATGATTGTGGTTTTGATGACATTGGGGAGGGCACATCAATGTTTTGAGTTTGAAATCACTTTCGGAGCTTCTTGGCTTTTTATCGTTGTTGCTTCAACTCTTACTAGACTTAGGATTCTATCTCATCCATTTAACTTTCTAACCTTATTCTTCCTAAGAATCAGCTCAAGTGTTGTAGTCTTCACTTTGGGATACTTGAGAAGAATATGCCCCAGATGTTGGTTCCTTGCCTTTTCTATTCATAAAAGAAGTTCTAGAAAGGGGATCTTGAAGTGCCATTGAATGTTACTATAATATCTTTGATCTACATAAACGTTTGATGTCAAAAATACTCCAATTCTTCTAAATGTAGACCCTCTAAATAGACATTGTAATGCTTAGCAAGAGAAGTGATAATAATATCATGCCAAAAGAACTAGCTTCTTTCATAAAATTGTTTATCATGGACCTAAACATTCTATATGGTGTATTGATTTTATACTTATGATCCATGCATCAAAGGAAAAATGACTTTTGAGCAGAACATTTATTGCTTTTGTTTTGTTGAAAACAACTAAGAACATAAATTTATGTAACAACAAATGTTCATGGTTGTAGATCAAAGTTTTGGGTGCATTCCTAGAGTTACATTTTTATTCCATAGTAAGATGCTTCTAATACGTATGCTCATCAAAATCCTTATTATGATCAAGCAATTTAGTGGTTAAAAAATTAAACAATTGATGCATATCATCATAGTCCAATTTATAGGCATGATCATATAACTGAAACCAAAATAAGTCCATATTTTTCACATCATATTGGAGGGTCGTATAAAATTCGAAAACCAACCTAGGATAGGTAACAAAATCACAATGTATGAATTGTCCCCAACCAATGTTTCGAGTTAATGTCTTAACCTTGTCTTGCAAACTGAAACGATTCAACAATTCAAACTGGAAATATTTAAGAGCTAGTAAATTTATATATTTTAGATTAAGAAGCCTTGTACCTTCATCAAGGTGAAAAGGGAAAGGGAGCATTATAGCATGCTGTAATGTTAGGTAAGCCTTATCAGGTTACAATTGCTTGTTGGCTTTCCCCTGGTGTGAAGGTTGTCTTCTCCCTTGGTGCATTTAAAGTAATTCCTACAAAAATAATAAGAGGGAAAAGTGAGAACACAATAGGAGTGAACATATGTGAAAGTAAGGGAAGCACTTAAGATTTGGTTGTGCAAAGTGTAAAGATTGATGAAGAATATGGAAAATTGATGGAATGATATGATGAAATCACAAGATTTGGGGAGCTAAAATTGATGGGCTTATGGGTTTGGAAGAGGAAAGTGTCAAGTTTAGAGAGAAAGGGTTGAAAAAAACATAAAAAGAAGATGAAGAGGGAGGGTTTTAAACCCTCCTGAGTTGGACTAGCTACAGTCAATTATATCATGGTGGAACAAGATCCCTTTTCTCTTTTGAATTTGAAGCCACGATTTTGGCCTCATCAAACACTCAATTAGTCACTTAAACATAAAAAAATTGAAGAGGGAAACAACTAAATATTAATCAAAATCAAACCAAATTAAAAAATAAAAGTTAACAAAGACAAGGAACATAAAAGCGAAACATGTTAAGTTAAGGTCTTTAGCTTGACCATTACCAATTCATTCATAGTTGAGTGAATGAAAGGAAAGAGATCACCGCCCTTTCTTGTAAGAGTGTTCCTCTAAGATATGGCTTGCATCTATGCACATTAACTTTGAAAATTTCACCTTGGTCATTCTCCAATTTTAAAGCTCCATGTTGAATACTTGAACAACTTTGAAAGGCTCACTCCATCTTGACTTTAGCTTTCTGGAAATCAATCTAAATCTTGACTTGAATAGAAACACTAAGTCACTGATCTTTAACTCTTTCTTCTTAATGTTAGCATCATGCCATTTCTTTACCCTATCCTTATACAACTTGAAATCCTCATAAGCATCACACCTTAGTTCCTCTAATTCATTAAGTTCATATAACCTTTTTTTATCAGCAAACTTTCAATCAAAATTTAACTGCTTAATTTCCCAATAAGCCTTATGTTCCAATTCTAAAGGTAAATGAAAAGCTTTACCATACACAAGTCAGTAAGGAGTTATACCTATAGGAGTCTTGAAAATGATCTGGTTTGCCCACAATGTGTCATTCCATTTCATTGCCCCATATTTCCTTAAGTTGCTTATCGCCTTCTTTAGAATTTTCTTCAATTCTCTATTCACTATTTCAACTTGGCCATTTGTTTGAGGATGGTAGGGCATGGCTACCATATAGTGAACTCTGTACCTCCTTAAAAGTGCATCAAAGTCTTATTGCAAAAATGAGCTCCTCCATTACTTATGATGGCTCTCGGTACTCCAAATCTAATAAATATCTTCTTGATAAACTGCTGAACTTCCTTACCATCATTCTTTAGAGAAGTTATTGCCTTAGCCCACCGAGAAACATAATCAACACCTACAAAGATATAGGAGTTACTTAAGGATGATGGAAAAATCCCTATGAAATCTAATCAGCAAACATTGAATACTTCAACTTCTATGATGTTAGAGAGTGACATCTCATCCTTTCTTAAGATGTGCCCTACTCTTTAGCACCTATCACAATACAATACAAACTTCCAAGCATCTTTGAATAAATTCAGCTAATAAAATCTACACTCTAATACTCGAGCCATCATCTTGTTCACTTTATAGTGCCCTACATAGAATGAGCTATGAAATTAGGTTAGCACTTCAAGCATTTCCTCTTCTGGGACACATATGTAAATTAAACTATCAACTCATATCTTGTATGACATATGTTCATCCCATATATAACAAGTACATTGAAATAAGAAATGACTCCTTTGTTGATATGATAAATTAGAGGGAAGAATACCACCTAAAAGATAGTTTGTCATGTCTATAAATCATGGAAGGAAAAAATATTAAATATTATTATTAAAGCTTCATCTAGGAACTGCTTCTTGATTTCCTCTTCTCCTTTGAAATCCCCTCATCAAGCCTTGATAGCTGATTTGCCATCATGATTTTCACTACTTTCTTGTCTTTAATTTTAATATCAACCTCTTAGAGCAGGAGCATCCATTAGATTAGCATTGTTCTTGGAATCCTTCTTGGTAAAAGATAGCAAAGTATTGCATGATCTGTAAACATAATAACCTTTGAGTCTAAAAGATATGAATGAAATTTATCATAAGTAAATACCATCGCAATAAATTCCTTTTCAATTCTGGTGTAATCTAATTAAACCCTCGCCAAGGTCTTTCTTGCATAGTTTTGCTAAGTAAACATTTCATAGCATGATCACTCACATCACAAACAATCTCAAAAGGAAATGACCAATATAGTGAAGGAAATATAGGTGCAGAAATGAGTGCCTTATTCAACTTGTCAAAAGACACATTATTAATCAATAAATTAGTCAAAGGTTTAGAAATGAAGAAAAAATCCTTCATAAACCATCGATAAAACCTCATATGGCCTAGGAATGACAGGATGCTCTTGATGTTGGTAAGGGGTGGGAGCTTATTAATGCACTCAATCTTAACTCGATATACTTCAATCCCCTTACGTGAGATTTATGATGCAAAATAATTCCTTCTTGAACCATGAAATGACGTTTCTCCTAATTTGAAACCAATTAGGACTCTTCATATCTTTGGAGAACTCTATCTAAATTAAAAAAACAATAGTCAAAAGAATCTCTAAAAATGGAAAACTCATCCATAAATACCTCTATGATCTCTTCATTCATATTTGCAAAGATGGTCATCATGCATCATTGAAAGGTGGAGAGCATATTGTAAAGACCAAAAGGTATGCTTTGATCTATAAAGGTCCTATAGGGGTAAGTGAAAGTTGTTTTTTCTTGACCATCTAGATAGATGAAGACTTGCTTGTAACTCGAATACCTATTAAAAAAGTAATAGAAGGCATGTCTTGTTACCCTTTTAATCATTTCGTCCACAAAAGGCAAAGGGAAATGATCTTTCTTGATAACTAAATTGAGCTTACAATAGTCTATGTATACTCTCCAACCGGTGATGGTCCTAATAGAAATCTTGTCACCTTTTTTATTCTTTATCACTTTCATGTTTCCCTTCTTAGCACACATTGAACTGAACTCACCTACTCACAGTTTGAAATTGGGTATATAATACCTGTATGCAAAAGTTTCATAACTTTTTTCTTCATAATTTCTTGTCTTTGTCTTTCCATTACTTTCTTGCACCCCTCTTCTAGATTGATTCTATGCATAACCACATTGGGGTTAATCCCTATAATATCTAGAATTTTCCAATCTATAACTCTCATCTTCTTCTTGATAGTCTTTAACACTCTCTCCTCTTGCTCTAAGTTAAGTTGATTGGATGTAATAATGGGTAGGGTATGATCTTTACATAAGCAAGTGTACCTAAGATGGGAAGGTAAGGGTTCAATTCTAGCATGGGTGGCTTCACTATCGAAGGTGATGTGGGATCTTCGATACTCTCTAAAGTTTATTGCTCAATCTCTTTACCTATCTCCTCTTAGTTTACACCACATCTCCTTGCATTTCCAAAACTTTCTCAACTTGCTCTGCTACTTCTTTTACACATTCATCAACAATATTAATTTTAATACAAGCATTATCGTCTGTTGTCTTCTTCAAAGATTTACTCATATTGAACTCAACTTTTTCATCCCCAATTCTGAACACTAACTTCCCCTCATGCACATTCTCAAATGCCCTACTGATATTCATAAAGGGCCTTCCTAAGGATAAAGGGAAATTCTTATCCTCTTCAAAATCAACTACAATAATAATTTTTTCCACCTTTGCCAACACATCCTTCATTACTCCATATGACCTTTTTATGGATTAATCTGCTAATTGTATGAGCATGGAGGTTGGCTTGACATCTCCTTACCCCAATTTCTTGAAAATAGATAAAGGAATTATTAGGTTTGTCACGGATCATCAAATAATAAATTTTACCTAACTAACCTATTATATAGTAGGGTAAGTTAGGGTTGATCCCATAGAGACCTGGTAGTTTTCTTATGCTATTGCTAATGTTGTGCAAAAGAAAAAAAAGAAAGAAACCTCTGGATGCAAAGGAACTTAAAAGAACAAAACAGGTAAAAAAAATGAAACTAAAGCAAATAAACTAAGGGAGAAAATAATAAGAAATAAAAAAGGTTGGGTAGAAGAAATTTTTTGAATTAAAGAATGAAAATTGATCATCAAAATCCTAAAAATTATGTTATGCCTAAGATGCTATCCTATAGACACAAACAAGCTCTTACATCATAAGTTCATCCATTTTTAAATAAGTCTTATATAATAGAAAACTTACCCCTAATCATGCAATAACTTAGAGCAAGCTCTCTAGATTTAGTTTTTACAGACTTAAGAATTCGGGAACGACTAACCTAATCCATAATCACATAATTTTGGACTATGTAACTTAAGGAATTGAAATCTTAGACTAATTGGTTATGTTTACCTACAAAACCAATTATCCTAGCACGACTTATAGCTTTCGCTAATGAAAATTACAAATCAAAAGTTAAAAACTAGCAATTGACCTAGAAATTACACCTAGGATGGCCAATCCTATGAGTTAATACCTAATTCATGGAATTAATTCCAAATTCCAACTCAATCCTAGCATAAATCATAATGCTCATTTAAGACACATTCCAATTCTCATAATTACCACTCATCAATCCATCCTATACCTTCAAAACCAGTTAAAATTAAGCTAACATACTAAAATCAAAACAAAATCAACATGAAATTAAACTAAATAAAGTCTAAAATGCAGAAATCATAAAGGAAATAAGAGAAACAAGGCTGGAAAATTAAAGAAACAACACTATATTAATAAAAACCAAGTATTCAACAAGTATTTAATAAAACCCAAATGAAATAATAACATAAATAGAAAAAATAGAAAGAAAATAATAAAAACACAGGGAAAACTAAGATTCAACACCTAAACTACTTAATCTAACTTCTGAACATGAAATAAGAAGGAAAGAGATGAAAATGAACATTAAAACCTAAGAAAAGAAGAAGAAACGGGGCTGATCAAGTAGTAACCTTGAAAAAAAGGATGAAATCTACCATCTTTTAGGTTTTTAAGCTCCTTATATATGTCTTGGATGAATTCTAGGGCTTTGAGGATCTTTTGGTCGTAGTTTGGTCAAGTTTTCCCCTAAAAATCTAAAAAACAACGTTGTTTTAGTCTCAGAAATTGAAAACTATTGCCTCTCTTCACCTTCTCTGCTGTAGATCCTTCTATACACCTTCAATAGCCATGAAATTTGGTATGTTGATTCTTCATATAATGTTCTTGCACACCATTACATTTCAAAATAGTCTAAGCTCTAAATGTGCATCTAAGGCATCATCAAAGTCATGTATACCAAATCTAGTGTTTAACTAAGTTTGTGTTGTTCTTTTCTTTATATAATCTTTATTAGCTTGTCATATGGCCTTGAAATTTAATGTGGAACCTCACAACAGGAAGCTCTAATTATTAAAATTTATTCCATACGTCTTATAGTCACAATTTTGATCTAATTCTACTCAAAACTTGGCCCTTTCATCTTGTATTTATGTCCTATGGTCAAATTTGCATGTAAACTTAAAAGGAACACAAATCAAGCATTTAAACATCAAAATATAGATGAAATGACATTAAAACTCCCATGAAAATACCATAAAATATATTCCTATCAAATACCCCCACACATGAACTATTTCTTGTCTCAAGCAATGACTTAAACACTTCACTCGAACAATCCCTAATCAAGAGTTAATAGTTAATTGAGTACAATAAAAATCAATCAATGCCTTTAATCCAATTTACTAGTTTCAACTCTATCACTATAAAAAAAACATAATCACAAGCAAAGTACACAATTAGTGAAAATGTATCACAATATGCATAATATTCAACATTCAAGCCATTTCGCATAGGTTATCATACAAACTAGTCAAGGATGCTCAAAATAACTGAAAATAATTAAAAATATGATATAATTTGAGTTTTGAGCAATATTTGTTTGATAACTTATCTAACTTTTTGACACAAAGTAGAAAACTTTATCATGAAAACCTTTGGTTACTAGGTTAGATTAACTTCTCAAATGGCTAAAATACCACTCATAACTTCAACTTTACATTGGGTTGAAACCAGCGGAGTGAGAATTGCTCAATGCACATAAAAATATAAAAAACAAAGACACTTTCAACAACACAATAAAAAGAACACTTTTATTTTTTCTTCTTTTTTTTATATTTTTATATTTTTTCTTCTCTTTTTTGACACTTTATTCTTAACACCCCATTTTGAATTTATATGACAAACCATACAAAATGGATTTACAAATGAAATATCATAAAAATAGACTACTAAAAACATATGAAAAGCATTAAAAAGAAAAAAGAAAAGAGAAAATTTTATCATCATTTTAAGAATTGAACAAAGTTCATCAAATTAAAAACATCGATTTTCTTCAAGTCTTACAATTAACTATCAACTAAAGATCAGAATCATTTCAAACTAACATATTCAAATCATCACCACCAAATCCACAATAACTCAAGTGTGTAAAAAATTTTGAACGTGCCCCACCTATACACTTAAATTGGACATTGTCCTTAATGTCACAAAATTGATAATAATAAAAAAGAGGAATGGAATAAGAAGTACTCCCTTGATGAGGAAAAATAATGAAGTTCTTAAGAGATAGCATCTCCCACTTTTGGCTTCTTACAAAACAAATATAGAAAAGAAAATCACTTGAATACAAAGCAACTAAAGACTTATTCAACAAAAAGAAACGACACAAAAACTTAAAGGAAAGTTTGGGTTGTCTCTCAACAAGCAGTTAGTTAAGGTCATAAGCTTAACCCCAAATATGTACATCATCCATTTTCAAATGGATGTTTGAGCCTAACAGGAAACATGGTCAAACTCATGGATGATCCTGGAGAAGTTTCCTTCAAAATAGGCTCAAAATTAGTAAGATGTCCTAAAGCTTTGGGGAGGTGGAACTACATTGTTTCTCCATTATATTCCATGGTATACTCTCCAAGATGGACATCACATTTCTCGCAGGATGACTTCCCTAATTGACTAAGCTCAGGGTGTGGGAGCTCTTCATCCTGGCCATCAGCTTCTATTTCCAACTTGCACACCTATAGCTCATTCAACACATTTACACTGTGGCTCTTCCTCTTTTATAACTTGCAAATTGCTAGAAAAAGGAAGCAAAACTTAGTTAGCAATACCAAAAGATAGACTACTTACCTTGGGAGGTGTTGTATCCTCTTCCTTGACTTGAACTATCATCTCTTCCTCTCTTGGCTTCTCTTGCTCTTCCACTCTTGCTTCTCGGTTCTCTTAT
>JAOXYD010061429.1:0-12957 GCA_028565735.1 Pinacopodium congolense | reverse complement strand
GGTGAAGAGTAACCCAACACAACCACAATCTTATTCTAAGGTCAAGAGGAACCTATCCCAAATCTTTTCAAGGCAAATAGTAGTCTTTACAATCCACTACAATATTCATCAATCAAACACATAATGAAGCCTATAAACATCAAATGTAAGCAATTATACAACGATTTTGCTTAAAATTGAGGCAAATACATCATAAAATTCAAGTTTATCGGTTTTTATAAGCTTGCTTTTTCTAATGGAGGAAGTAGAGAGTCAAGGCACCTAAAATGTTAAAGTCACAGCTATTGGTCATGCACCATAAATGAATTAGTTCATTGAATTTTACCACCCCAACATTGTCATTTGTGCCTCCTATGATATGTTTGATTAATCAATAGAGGATTCGACATGTCGAAGATCTAATCTTAGTGGTCTTCATTGCTTCTGCCTTGTGTGATCCCTCGTCGATATTATTCCAAAATCTAAATGCTTCAATTGGAGTTGCAAATTCCAAGCAGTCACCTTTCATCATGTAATCATCCTTGAAGCTTCCAGATCTCACTCATAAAGTTTCACTGAATTCCGTAAAGGAGAGTGAAAAATGGCTTTCACCTAGTTGAAATTACAACACATCACTGAGTGGAGGTAGCCATGTACTTTGAGAACTCAAAGATGGCTAGGAACTCATAGAATAGGTTGTTATAACCTGACTCCTAGACTGTAATGAAATGTTCCCATCCTCCTTCCTTTAGATAGTAATAGACCAAGCCTGTGATGCCTCTAAGTTTTCAAATAATCTTGTTAGGTCAATCTATAGACTTCACAAGGTGTTTTACTTAAGGGAAAGCTTAGAGTTGGCAAATTTAGGTTGATATCTTGCGCCACCGACATATCAAGATGAAGATGGTCCATCATGGCTAGCCTACTTTTCCCTCTCTTTCTACCTATGCATAGTTCCTATATAATATAATGAAAGCAGTAAGGAGTATGTAATATAAGTGCCAACTTTAATAAGTTATAACTTATGTCAATGTACAAGTGCATTATAGTAGTCTAAGTACCAACAAGCACATAAGAAGAGATGTAATAGGTCAAACTAATTATTGAACACATGGTGTGCAACTTTGGACATCATTTCTTTAATAACTAAAGTGAGGAGTATTTTATGATAAGGATTGGAGGATATGAAATAGATCAAACTTAGAACATCAATTCCAAAATTAGAAAGATCATCCCATTCATTCATTGCGTTAAGAAACACTAAACTCATTAACTTTACTCTCTTTTCTTCCCCTAAGACCTTAAGCCGTCATGTCCAAAACAAACAACTTACTCTTCACAAAACCTCTCCTAGCAATATATAATCATCACAAAACCATAACCAAGCATTCAATTTGGAAAAATCACCAATTCAAAGACAAAATGAGGTTTAAATTTTGGAGCTAGGCATCACCCATAGACGAATATACTCAAATCCCAAGGTAGGGTTTAAAAAATTACAAAACAATGGGTCTTTCATGATGTATAGAATCTTAACATGACAATCAATCATATAAATGATTAAATTTGATATAAACTAACCATGTAGTGCTTAACTCATGAATAAAACCTAAAGTATGGATAAAAACCCAAAAGTTCAAGAGAGTAATCAAAGATGAAGGATATATCTTATAAACTTCATGAGAGACAAGTAGAATGATGCACCAAACTTGAATGAATATGTGGCTTAGGTTTTTAGATGGGATTAGAAGGTGGGAGATGAATGATGGGAAAGAGGGAAGCTTTAAAATGTGAAGAAAGAGTCAAGTTTATGTTTAAATCCCTAAATCCTAACCCCATCATAGATAGCATCACAAGTGTGATGCTGCACGTGATTTACATTGTCCATAGTTGATTTTCGTTTGAATAAATTAAAACACTTCTAACAATTCTTAAAATACCTCAGAATGATGTGATCCTAACCTCTAAAGCATGAAAAAAAATTAAACAAAGAAAATGAAATAAACAATTTAATCAAGCAAGATGAAACTTACATGCAACTATTGTCAAAAAAAAGCAGAACCAACAAAAAATGAATTGGGTTTCCTCCCACAAATTGCTTGTTTAACATTTTTATATTGATGATCGTTAACTTCGTTAAGTGCTTTGAGTTTTCCTCATTTAAACCCTCTTTTTCCTTTTACTCTTGGAGTTCTTTACTCCCTCTTTATCATCTCCTATAAACTCATCTAACTCATTTAATTTGAGGGTTATCAATACTAATTCTTCACTCCACTCAAGGCTTGACATCATCAACAAATCTCATTATGAAAGTGCGCTAGTGTGTAAATCACGTTAAGTTCTATTAAATACTTTATCAAAAGGAGAAGAATGTGATGTTTCATTCAAAGATGGTGTGATAGTTTCCAAATTGGACATAGTGATTAATTCATCTTCAATCCTAAGAGTTCGTCGCCTTTCTAAGATAGATCATTTCCTTTGAAGTAGCTAGAAAATTCCTACCTAAAATTAAAGAAATTTTGTCTTCATTCTCTACATTTAAGATCACAAAATCAACAGGAAATATGAATATATTGACTCTTTCGAGTACATCTTCAACAATTCCCCTAGGATATTTTATTGATCAATTTGCTAACAATATGAACACCCTATTGGGTTTAGTGATCCTTAGGCCTAATTCATGAAACAATTTTTCAAACAGTAGATTTATTCCGACTCCTAAGTTAGCTAATACATCATGCAAATACAAGTTAGCAATAATACAAAGGATTAAGAAACCCCTACGATCTTTTAATTTTTTGGGTAAGTTGTCGACAAAATAGTTTCACATTCTTCATCCTTTGCCTTTATAGAACTCTTTCTCTTCTTTTTATCCTCAAGCACATCACAACTACATTTTGCATTATTGGGCTCTTGCATAAGGGATTTATCCAAATGGTTATTAGAATGTAATCGCTTAATAGGTTCTAGAAACATACATGCATGCTCCATCGGTTGTTTAATGGTTGCCTTGTCAAGGTTCTTAGTGGCTTATCATCTCCACCAATCTCTTCTCTCTTTTTTTCCTTCTTCTCCCCCAAGAACACTACATGCACTTTCTCCTTCAGAATCTTCTACGCATGCACTTGCTCCTTTGAATTCTTCTAGGTATTGCCTGGAAAAGCACTTGCAAGTCTTTTAGAGACACTCTTAGCCAACTGCCCCATTTTATTTTCCAAATTCTTTATTAATGCCTTAATATGTTGAAAGTGAGCATTATATGTGGCAATGCACTTGGCCAATACGTCCTTTAAATTGAGCCATTTACTTTTTTGAGGTTAAGGTTGGAAATCAGGTGGATGATTTTATACCTGTTGACCTTAGGCTCTCCACGAGAAGTTCAGGTGATTAGCTATCTAAGATTATAGGTGATACTATAAAGATTTCCTTAGTGATTTGCCACATAGTCTAATTGATCTACTTGCATCTGTACACATATTAACTAGTATTCATGATTAGGGTTTCCACCTCCACAAAAATCTCAAGCCATAACTTGTGTTGTAGATGATGCAATTGTTATGTTTTTAAGTTTTCTCGTAAGAGCTTCCATCTTCGCTTCTAATGAACACATGGAATCTACATTATGTACTCCCCCCATTAGACTTTTACTTCTACCTTTCACTTCCCTACTGATAGGTGTTCATTAAAATATTCTTAATTAGCTCTTGCAATTGCTCTAGGGTTTTGGAATTTGTTTTGCCACTAGATGATGCATCGATCATTTATTTTATGGAGAAGTTAAAGCCTCCATGGAAATTTTGCATTAGCGTGCCCAAGTCAAAGTGGTGATGTAGGCACCTTCTACGCATGTTCTTTCAACGCTTCCAAGCCTCATATAAGTTTTCCTACTCCCACTACTAAAAGAAACAATTTTTTTTAATGTAATTTAGCAATTATGGAGGTTGAGAAATATCTAGTTAAAAACTTCTCAGCTAATTGGTTCTAAAACGTGATGGAAACTGACAAATTCAACTTAAAGGGAAATAGTCACATGCCATTTAGCTTGAAAGTATGACAAATTTCCAAGAAGTTGTTGATGTGAGCATTCGGATCTTCATTGTAGAGCCCATCAGTTATACATAGTTTTGTACCATCTTTATCATATAAGGTTTAATCTTAAAACTTGCATTTTCAACCCTTATTCTCTGAATGCTAGACTTCTTCCTTGTATTAAAGGTCTATAAAGATCACCCATTGTAAGCTGCACTCTCGATCCTAACTCATGCTTTATATTATTGAATTGTGGCTTTAAGACCTCTAACTTGGCACTATCTTCTGACTTCTTCTCTCTTAATCCTTTTTAGAATGTTTTCTCAACTTCAGGATTTGGGTCTACAAGAGAAATAGGATGACCCCTAGTTATGCAAAAAGGTATGTAAACTATAAGTTAAAGAAACAAATGAAAAGGTAAAGAAATGGATAGTTTAAAAAAATAGTTTAAAATTCAGAAAATAGAAAATCAAAATTAAGAAACAAATAACAACTAAAATAACATAAATAAAAATAGTCTAAAAAAGAATAGAAAAATACTTAGCAAAGATGTACTCCCCAAAAATGATGTTAAAAACTCGTTGTTTTATGTACCTATCTAAGTTTTAAAATCAATAATGAACAAGAACACACTAAATAATATCACAACACACAAAAAGGCAAGTGTACTTATTAAATGCAATATAATTAGGATAAGTCTAGGAGTTAAACCACAAGGACTACTATTACTAATGAATTCCTATCCAAATTTAGCTATCTACTCAAAGGTAAAAGGTTGATTGATAGTTTGATCAATTAAAAGAAACAAAAAATTAAAATAAAATGCCTAGACAAACTTATAAGAAGAAACAATCAATGATGAAGGTAGGATTCAAGCAATCAATCACTTTAAGGTGAGTAGGTACTCATTTTTCATGTCGTTTTAACTTAAATTCTAGATTTGTTAGACCATAAGTTCCCTAATGTAAATTACACTCTTTCTCAGGTTATCTGGCTCTATTTAAATCAATGAACTCGGTGAAAGTTCTCTATCTCGTTCTACTGATTAAATGTATTAATTTGTTCTATGGAACCTATTATTTTAGCTAAATTTACATCTATCTCAGACATCTTATGTAAGTCTATATCTAAGTCCCCATGCAAGATGTTTCATTCATGGAATGATCTAATGCATACAAGACATTTACAATCTCAATCATACACATATTAAAGCTTCAAAATCAACATTTACATTCCTCTAACAATTAAATCCAAAGTAATTAACATCCATGAAAAAATCCAATTCAAATCATGGAACTAAAGATTTAAAATAAGAATAAAAAGAGTACTACATCCTAGAGTTCATAAGAACCTAAATCCTATAAAGAATTTAGCTCTTACATATTATTTTGATCACATAAACAGATATAAAGATTAAGGAAATAGAGAATCTCATGGTGACTCTTCTTTGAATCCTTGAAATCTTGATGTTGGTATTTGAAATACTTCTTTGATCATTGAGGTTATGCTTTTAGATGTTTCCTCTTCCTACGAAATTGCATGAAACTATTCAAAAATGACCTAGGACTTAATATATGACCTTTGACAGTTAAATGGATATGTTTTATAGTAAGTAAATCACCTAAAAATCCAAAATTAGGTTATTTGCATAGGTAGAGGGCATCTTGATCATGGCCAGTATCACGGTCATGATGCTCACTATGATTTACACTGAACATGCCCATGATTCACTAGCTCTGTGCTCCTTTTGATTTTATTACGATATCTCCTCCATTCTTCATCTAATTGTCATGAAATTTGGTATAGAGCTTCCTCACATGTTCTTATAAATTCCATAACAAATTGAGCTCCAGAGGTGCACCTAATGCTTCACCCAATTCACCTATAACAAATCTAGTGCTTATTTGAGCTTCTCTTGTTCTTTTATTGATGTACTTTTCATGGCTTGTCATATAACCTTGAAATTTTGTATGGAACTTCATAACATGATGCTCTAAGCCCTCATAGTGATTCTAGACCTCTTCTAATTCCAAAAATGCATTTAAATCCCCACTAAAATCCTATAAAACATTATCAAACATAGAAATGGCTAAGTAACATCTTATTCAAGGTTTTTAACTTACTATATACATAATTCATAAGGATTTATTCTCAAAACCAATTAAAACAAGCACTAAATTATGTATAAAATATGTATCCTTTAAAAACTATGAAAAGTTATTTATTGCTCTGATTGGAAAATCTTTTGTGTTTTTTTCTCAATCAAAGGCACGAAGTCCCTTCTAGTGAGTCTTTTAGTTAAGATATGCTAAGATACTTTAGGATAGGTTTTTCTACATTAAAACCTATTAGATTTTCAATCTAGGTTGAATTAAGCTCCACACTAGCTAAAGTTTATATGGAACTTTTATCTCTATTAATAGAGAATTTGTTTGGTAAAAACTAAAGTAGTTTTACATTATATCGCAAGTATGCAAGTTATACAATTGTACTATAATCAGATATTGTCCTACAAGGATTGAATTTAGTCAATCGATTAATTTGGATTACACTTTGTTTAAGACAAATTCAAACACTAACATTAATAGGAAATAAATTAATGCCTAAATTATAAATTAACTGAAATTGAAACAATTGATTGAAACTTAGAAAGGATCAAGATCAAACCATAGTAATACGAAAAGCAAGCTAACAAGAGTCGAAAGCAAGTGATATTAAAACTTGGTGGATGGGTTTGGGTGCACTTTAGAAAGGAAAGGCTTCCCAGTAAACGGAAATATAAGTTGCAGCCATATGGACATGGACTGTTTCAAGTGGTAGAAAAGATCAATGAGAATACATACAAGATTAATTTTCCAACTGAATATGGTGTTCTTCCAACTTTCAATATTGTTGATTTATCTCCTTTTGATTTTGCAGATGAAGAAACTGATCTGAGGACAAATCCTTTTAAGGAGAGGGGGAATGATGGAGATTAAGCATCACAAGTGACTTTGACCAAGGCAGGCAAGGTAGAAGGAGTAAGATGTGTTGGAGAGCTTGGTCAGTAAGGAGAGACACTTAAACAAGCTTAACAAAGTGACATTAAGGCAAAAGATCCATTGGAAAATCTTGCAGGTCTAATGATATGATCATAGGCTAAATGCGCTAAAGAGGCTCTTAACAATTTGATGGTGGATCTCTATGTAAGAGAAGAAGTTAAAACCCTTAGAGATGCATCAATTAAATTTATAATGATGATTCAAGGTCTGGAACAATGTATTGGACTTATTGAAGAAGGTGGGACCTATTACACCACTTGAAACTATCAATTAGTTACAATTAGGATGATTTGAGCATCTTTGGGCCAACTACTTGGATTTTGTATTTTAATTATTTAGAACTTTTAGTTAAGCTATCTAGTACCTAAATAAGTGGATTCTAACCTTAAATAAGCCTATTTATGTGTTAGGTTTGTTTTGGGCTTAATCAACTTATTTTAAGCTTATATATTAGGAAATTGTTCTTTTAGACTAAGGTGGGCCAAAATGTAATTAAACTTAGGGAATTCAACTAGGTCATTAGGATTAGTATAAAAAACACCTTATTTCGTGTTATGTAAAAAGATCTCAATGATTTTCATATTTAAAAAACAAATAGATAGTTCTTTTAGCATTACTTTAGAGGAAATCCTTTTATGGTGTTCTTTAAAAACTTGGTTTTCATGTAAGCAAGTACTTGTGAATATTAAACCCATTCCTTATCACCCTCAATCCTTCCTAAATTCTGTAAGTGTAGAGAAAATATCTTATAAGTAATTAGTTTAATTCTTATGTAATATTGAACGATCCTTGGATCCTAAATTCATGATTTGTTCTTCATCCAATCTGAGGTGACGAGCTTATCAAACCCTGTCCTAAAATTACTAAACTGTATTTGATTAATAAATAAATCCACGCATTATCCTCAGCTTTCCTTAAAATTATTGAACTATCCTTTAATGAGTGCAATTTTCCTATTTTATAATGAACAAAAATTTTCTTATTTATCCTTCTTTTTTCCTAAAATCTCTAAACTACTCCTAACTCCTTTTTTTTTATTTATCTTCTTCTCATTTTACCCTTACTTTTTCCCAGAAATTTCCAAAAAAGTCCATCTCCATCTCCACCTCCTTCTTTTTTCCTTTTTCTATTTTTACCCATATATTTTCAAGAAACCCCAAAAATATCTTAAACTCATTTCTCTACCACTCTCTCTCACGTCTTCTTCTTCTTATCAATTCCTTATTCTCCAAACTCTAGTGATAGCTAGGTCACTACTAGTGATCTCTACCTCCTCTCTTCTTCCTCTCTTTTCTTTACTCATTATCTCTATTCGTAGCCCCTTTAAATCACTTAAATCAATTTGATTCAATGGCGACCCCTACCTCCTCTCTTCTCTTTTCTTAGTCTCTCTATTCCTATCCCCCTTAAATCATATAAATCAACTTGATTCACCCAAAAACAATCTCTATTGCCAATCTCACAATTGACTGATGGTGATAAAACCTGATTTTCGTAACCTATTAATTCTATAAAATATAAAGAAAATGCATAATTTACTAAATAAACAAATAATAGAAGAAATTGAAAACTAGAGAAGCAATCAAACAAAAGAGATAGCAAAAAGAAGAAAGGCATTCTAGCAACACCTTACTAATAACACAGCTTAATAGATCTCTAAATACTGTCACCACTAAACCCAAATTAAATCATGTTATAGTTAGTAAAACCAGTTGGAGTAATAAACCCAAACAATCATAAAGTACATTTAATTAAAAAAAATAGCTTACCAATGATGGAACTTTAATCCACTCGCGATTAGTCCCTTAATACACTATGTTCCTTTACCCATATTTAAAGATCCAAATACATCCAAACAACACACACAATGAGAAGAGACCCCAGAGTACTGTTTATTTAAAGATGAAAAAAATTTCAAAATTTCCAATAGAAATTTTTAATACTTTTGGGTCGGTTAAGGTAGTCCATTAGGCCAAGCCTAGCATGGGACCTTAAGGGTTTTATAGTCAACATCAATCTCATACTCTAATATAACAGGACTAGGATTTGATCAATACTGTTTTATCATCAATAAAAGAAATTTATCATGGATTTGTGATAGCTTTAGATGTTATTAGTTGTTTATTAAAGTCAAATTATCCAAATTAATTACCAAATTAAACAATTGAAACACGCTTTTCTTTTAACAATTTCAAACTAATAATAGCGACAAATATACCAATCACAAGTAATATAATAGAACCTTTAAGATTTGAGTTATAGTTCCATGAGGAATTCCTAATTGCAAGTATTAAGTCAATTAGGTCATACTTATATAAAGAAGCCAATTCAAATAAAATTATTAACTAAAACTGTCAAATTAACTTTAAAATGTCAAGTTATGCAAAGATGACTAAGGTTAGGTTTATGGATTACCTAATGGATTAATTGTTTAAGGAATTGGTTTTCAATGATCTAAATGAATTAATTAAGGATTGAAAGGCTTGTCTCGGGGTCACTTCACTAAATCAAAGCAATGCTATGGTTAAGACAATGTTTTTTCTCTAATTACCTAAGTTAAAGTTTGGTTCTTCATTAATCTTAAGCATTAAGCCTAGAGTTTAAGAAGTTTAACTTAAAATTTCTAATTTTCAAATTATAACTCTTAAGATAAATCAAAGTTTGTTCATGCAATGATTTAAATTTAGTTATTTAACGAATTTTCCATAAAATTAGATAGATTTCTTAGATCCTAAGTTGTTTCTCAACTTTATTCTAAGTGATCAAGTGAGAATAAGTATTAAGCTCTTCATTTAAATAAAAGATAGCCTTTAATCATACATGAAATCATGTTCAAAATATATTTAGATCATTTACTAGCCATTTTCTAACCACAAATTGAATCAACTACTTATTTGAATCAACAAATAAAGGATACTCATCATATTCATAATATTTTTTAATAAATAAAAACAAAGAGTGAATTTTTGAATAAAAACAAGTTTAAAATACACCACAAATGGCTATAAACAGGTTTACAGATCTGAATCACGTCTTCAAATACAAGCTTAAAGATACAAAATAAGATGAAAAAGATGAAGAACACAATGAATAAACCCTAAAACTAGAGAAGATCTAGAGTTCTTATCTAAATTAATATTTTGTGTCTTTTGTTTTTGTTTTTTAATTTAAAACCTCAATAAATATGCCTGGATTAAGTTAGAGGAAAGTTACACAAGTTGTAGCCATGAGGAGATCTAGCTAGAAATATTGTGAAAGGTACCTAAACGGTGCCATTTTACTACCCTCGTTTAAACCCCCCAAAATTAACTTAAACACGAGTCTTGATAAGTTAAACGGTGGCCTACTTATGCTCGTTGTTTTAGTTCTATTTTTTCTCTAATATTTATACTTTGATTAATTTTTACTTTAATTGGGGTGTAATCTAAAAATTAATTAATTCATAATATAAATTAAATAATTAAGCATCAAAATAGAGATAAAATAACATCAAAACATCATGAAAATAAATATGAATTGAACCCTTATTAATAAAACCAATCTATATGCAAAGGGTCCAAGATGTTGCACAATCTCATATAGTCCAATATATCTTGAACTCAACTTCCTCTCTTACTAAACTACACGTTCCCTTTCTAAGGTGATAATCTCAAAAACACCCATCTCCACCCTTATTCTCTCGATGATATCTATCAACATAACTCTTTTGATGATCTTGATCTACCTTCAAACATCACTTAACCACCTTTATCTCTTAGACGAACTCTAATCCCTCCAATAACTTGGCACCTTTTACATATTAATGTAACACCCTTATAACCCTTGAAAGGATAGGTGGGTATTACTAAAGATAGGACTTAAACATAATAGGTGGGTATTACCAAAGATAGGACTTAAACATATCAAATTCATATATAACATTGCCAAAATTCAAACAACCAATAGACAGAAGATAACTATTACACTGAATTTATCTGAATTAAGGTTATTACATTCTAAAGTCTTAAACAAAATAGTACAGTTCTTAAGTTCAAATACATTATGTGTATTATAATATTTACAAACTGTTAACAAAATACATTATGTATCATAAAAGTACATTTTTCATTGGCCCATGCGGTTGTCATTGTCCCATACTTCAAATCCTCCTATCTGAACCCACATGGGGGCAAAGCCACCATGCTAAGCATAAAACTTAGTGGGGACTAAACGAAACATGGTATAAACTGACAACTGTTACAAACAGTCATCCAAACAGTCACATATTTGAGAACAATCCACATATTAACCAAAAGATCTTGAAACTCATAACAACATATAACATATCAGAGTAGATTACATATTTACTTTAGAGCAAAAACTTACCAATATTAAAACTGAATATGATATAGTCTAGATCAAAATAGAATGGTGTTTCAGAACAAAGTTTATTTATATCAAAACAGAGCATATAACATAATACAAAACATGTTAGTCTGTTAATCCGTTATACAGAAGTGGGTAACATGACAAATTCAAGAGATACCATGATTTATATCACAAAACAAGAGAGATATCTGCCTCAATAACAGGAGACACCAAAATGTTAGTAACATGAGACATCGAAGTGTTAGTAACAGGAGACACTAAAGTGTCACAAGAGCAGCTGTAGACCCTTATAAGCATGCCTATATACCCATGATTAGGATTTAACAATATTCAAACAAAGCAGAATCATTTCAAAATTCTCATGTGAGGGACATATTGCAACACATACAATTTTATTTCATTTTTGTTCAATATAATTCACAAAAATAGAAAACACTTCCAACACGATCTCAATTATCAAACTCTTCAGACACTTGATGATCCAGAATTAACACAATATCATTGCAGAAATTCTCAATTCACAAAAACCCATATCTAAGTCATCATACATCATTCGTTAGAATTCATTCATTCATAAGCACACCAAATAATGTAAGGTTTCTACATAGGCAGTACTAAGAAAATAAGCATAACTCAAGTTACAGTCATTTTTTTATCAAGCCATTTTCACTGAAAATAAGTTAAGACCTATATCTACAAATTTTATTCTTTGAATTTTTGAAATTCATGCTCTAAGGATATGTAAATTAGATCGAAAGACTGAAATTAGAATTTCGTCCTGCACAGGAGTCTATCACAGGCAGTATTAGGAAAACAAGCATAACTTGAGATCTAGTCACTCGTTTCTTAAGCCATTTTCTATGAGGTCAAGATAAGACCTATATCTACAAATTTTATTTTTTGAGTTTCTTCAAATTCGTGCTCTAAGGATATGTAAACTAGATCCAAAGACTAAAATTAGAATTTCGTCCTACATAGGAGTCTATCACAGGCAGTATTAGGAAAATAAGCATAACGTGAGATCTAATCACTCTTTTCTTAAGCCATTGTCACTGAAGTCAAGACAAGACCTATATCTACAACTTTTATTCTTTGAGCTTCTTTAAATTCAGCCTCTAAAGATATGGAAAATAGATCGAAAGAGGAAGATTAATTTGGATCTATCTTCAAACAGTTGCTGTTTGTTTTTCAAGACAAGTTTTTGGGTTAGTTTTGTATGGCCAGTTTGACATAGAAACGGAGGTTTTTGGGTAATAGGTTCTTCTAAACAAATGTTTCCCTATGTCTTAAGTTTCTAAAGAAATAAATTTGATGCAATTTGGTTCAGTATTTTGAGATTTATAACTAAAATACTACAGACTACTCTCAAATATGAACAGAAACTAGAACTCAAATTCAAACCAATTTTCAAACCCCTGAAGGACATAAATCAACTTCGATTCCTTCAAGAAAGTTATAGATATATGTATCAAACATCCAATAATGCATGGTATAACATGATACCAAGATTAGTATTCCCTTACCTTACTAAAATTCGATT
>JAOXYD010061409.1:0-12957 GCA_028565735.1 Pinacopodium congolense | reverse complement strand
GTAATTTAAATAATTATAATTTTATAATAATTTTAAAGTTCAGTCTCATGTTTATAAATATTTTTATTATATATTTATAACTTTATAATTATTTAATCATTAATAAATATTTTAAATAAATAATTTAAAAAATATCCATTAGAAAACTTCAAATAAGTAAATCACAAATATATTGATATTAATAGTCAAATAACATAATAAATTACAAACAAAGATAAACTAAATTAAAACACACATACATGAATATTAATAGTCAAACAGTTGAACTAAATTAAAAAAATACAAGCAAAATATTATTTATTAATACAAATAATAACAAATTATGGTTTAATTGAAATTTTATTATTTATTAATTATTATTTATTAACATAAAAATATAAAAACAATAATTTTATGAATAAAAATATATGAAAAAAAAGTTGGATTAATTTTATAAAGTAATTTTAATAATCATTAATGAAAAATAAAAAAAATATATATTGAGAATATTCTTTTTTGTATAAAAAATAGATTTATAGATTAGAGTGAAAAGTCCTGTAACATCTCTAAAATAATAGAAACTTAACTCTATTTTGTAAGAAGGGGTTGGAGATGCCCTAAGATCTAAGTATCAAGAAACTCGTCTTTTGGCTTGTTTGAAAAGAAAGAAGCTCGTCTTTTGGTAGGCAATGATTCATCTAAAGCTTATTTATGATGAGTGAGTGATGAGGGGAGAGAGCTACACATGAACGGAGTCTCTCACTATGTATTTATCTCTTTTGTTTAGCTAATCAATGTATTTATCTCTTTTGTTTAGCTAATTAATGTAATTTAATTTTAAAAGAACATGTTTATGTAATATGTATTAGGGCAAAGTTTTTATTTAATTCTTTTTCCCTCTTTTATATTTTTGATAATACTAAAATTTTTATTTAATTTTAAATATGTAAGTTAATTTATGACTATTTTATTAAAAAGTCAGTATACACGATTATGTTTAATCTTTAATTAATACTAAATTAAGATAATGATATTAAATATTTAATTAATTTATGTTTATATTTTTAATTTTTATAATATACTATAAATATTATAAATATTTATAAAAAATATTTTAGTTACAAATATCAATATTAAATTTGTTTACAAATATAAATATAAATTAGTGAAGCATTAATTTATATTTATATTTATAAACAAATCTAATATTTATTGTAACCAAATTAATCTACTATTAAAAGATCAATTCATTTTTATTAAAAAATTACACACATATATATTAATGAATATAAATTAATAAATGTTTCATTAATTTATATTTATATTTATAAATTTTTAATAAAAATAAAATGAAAAGAGTTCAAAAATTATTTTTGTTACAACTATTTATTAATTATCTTAAAATAATTAATAAATTTATTATTATATTACATTCATAATATTATCAGTTTTTTAGAATATACTTAAAGTTAAGTTAAAATTTACATAATATAATTTATTTAGGGATTACTTATAAATTTTGTAAAATTAAGGGATTAATTTATAATTTTAGAAAAATATCCGAAACGATATCGATACAATACTATTTTAGAATTTAATCCGGTATCAGTACTGATATGATATTTAAAACATTGATGTGAACATGTGGAGTATTTTCATATACATTGAAGTATTGAAATCAAATATATTGATAGGTAATTTTAAGAAGAATTTTCATAAACATGTTGTCACTCAGGAACTTATAGCATAAGCCATCACCTTTTAACAATTACTTTTTAAGGAGAAATATATCAAGATGGAAAATATGTTATTGACAAAAAAATGTATTATTTTTTAACTTATCAACTTGATATACTCTTACAAGGTTGATGACATAATTTGTTTAATTATCAACAAGTTGTCAATTATATGAATGATTCACTACTCTGCTTAGGTTAAGTTTGTACAATATAATTCTTGTATGAAATGAGATTGATGATTTAGCCAGTGCTTGATTATCTTTTAGGATATTGCTTTCAGGCCTAAAATTAACACTTCATGTTATTAGATTATAGTTTTGAAAATAATGTAGGATGAGAGGGGCATCATTTTTCAATTTGTAATTAGACAAAGTAACTAAAGCTGGACTAAAGAAGAGAAAAAAATTATTATATACGATAAAACTATTTAATTATAGCATTTGTTATGTTCAATGCAGATCGTTAGGTTGGATAAGGATATTAACAATGAAACTATGCAAACAAACTACTTTATCATTCTTGTATGTTTAAGATTATTCTTGATCTGAAAATGCCATTAACCTTTTATGTTGTTTTCACATGACAGCTGAACTATTCTTTACTTATGCTAAAACTTTTTATTTTATAAGTGTTATTGTGAATGGATTTGTTTTGGTCTTATTTAAGATCATGGTATATCAAAAGGTAATAGATGTATCTACATAACTAAACTTTTTTTAATTAATAAATCAACCAAGTAACATCAAATAAAAGAAGGTACTATACAAAGGAACAAAACTTGCTCCATCTAGGCAAAATGGCAAAATAAATAAACTAAAAAGAAATAAAAGTAGAGGCTGGCCAATTTAGTGCTTCAGACAAAAAAACCAAGCACTATCTATACAATTCATGCCTCACAGTAAAAACTAAGAAGGGCACTATCTGTCATAAGCTGGAGCATGAACAAAAACAAAAACAAAAATAAAAACAAAAACAAGCATAAGCATTTCTACTTTGAAGTTGGTTCAGATTTAATGTTGAGTGAGGCCTTGGACTATAGCTTTAGAGCCAAATTCCTTCCTCCTCCCCTGTTCAAGCCTCTTATATTTGATTTTCTTTCTTTTGGTAAAATTGACTAGGTCTTCAATTTTCTAAAAAAAATATTTTGACAGATAGTATTTCATTGGAAGGTGAGTCAGATAGACGTTTAGATGGAGAACTAGTAAGGGATGCCTAATTTCATAGGCCTTCCTCCTCTACATTAAAATCCTTTTAAAGGATATAGACTAAGAGTCTTTCGTGGAGGTGCTTGGGGGCTAAAGAGCGGCCTTCTTCACAGTTGATGTTCGCACTCTAGGTGTTGATTTGCGAGCTACCTTCTCTGCCTATTGAAGTGGATGATGAAGGGAAAATTCTGAGTTGGATTTTCTTTATCAACTTGCCTCTTCTTTCTTTCTCTTAACTTTGTTGTTTACTTGTTGATTTGCTAGTAATATTCCTACTATCTTGATCAAACAAAAGGATTTCAATGACTCTATTTCTGAAGAATCTCAACCTTATTGGTTTCTGATCGTCATGATATAGTTTGCTTTCTTTCTTTCTCTTCCTTGGTAAAGTTATCTGTTTCCTTTCTACTATTTCTATTTCATCACTATTCCTTCAATGATTTCTAATGAACCTATAAAACAAAGTTTAGTAAAATAAAGATACATAGGAATAAAATCATCACTTATATGAGTTTGAGTTAAGAAGTTTTGAAATCAGAGTGACCACTTTATTGATGTTGCTCTTAAAGTCCAGAGAAAGATCATTGAGAGTACATTTGTTTCTTTCTTTTTAAAGTATGTAAACATAAGTAGAGAGTAGAAGTTGAAGAAGGTGATAGGCAGAATTTCTATGATTTGAAGAGTTTTAGTACTAAATAATGGAATCTAAAAGGGAAAGGATTTGAGGATGGGTATTTTGAAAGTGATGGAAGCAAACTAGCCAAATTGATTTGGAGTAATTACATTTAAATACAAGATGGTTCAAAGTTTAATAGTTAGCTAGACAGAGAGAATAGAAGTTTAGGGTGTAAAGATAGGTCAATCTTTCCCTAGTTGGAAATATGTTTAAAAAAGCTAACTATAGAGCACGTTTAGTATCACTTCTCATTTTTATTTTTTATTTTTATTTTTGTGTATGTGTATTGGTTTATATGATATTGTTATTGGTTTCTGTGTTATTTTTTGAGTTTTTGTGCTATATTAGTATGTTGTCTTTTTCGGTTTCTGTGCTATTTTTATTGATTTATGTGTTTTAAAAAACAAGAAACAAAAGGGGAACCAAACATTCACATAGAATAAAATTATGTCTAAGGCTACCTTTGTTATACCAAGTAAGATTGTACCAAAGAACTATAGGAAGAGAAGGTCTTAGCAGTTTATAAGAAAAAGCATTTATGCAAGTTTTAAAGGTGCTAGATAGCCATTATAGTCTACCTAATTTCGTGTAATCTAGAAAATAAGGCATAGAGAAAGATGAAAGACTACTTATGAAAGCATTTGAGATATCACTCTAGTTCCAATTGTTCCCATTAATAATAACAATGACCTTTGAATCCATTGGGAGGTCTAAGCTATTTATTTGGTAAGGAATAACAAGATACTTGAGCAAGCCTAGAGGATATTAAGGGTCCTGTCACGTGAAAGTTGATTGTCCATTCTTAATCTTAATTCTAAATTGGTTTAGAATAATGTCTCTTACTTGCAAAATTTTCATTTAACTCTAAGTGCTCCCATTTTTACCTTTTATAGTCCAAAAATGTTTCCTTTTAAGAATGCTTGTGTTCACCCATTTCACCTATAAGGGTTTAGGATTATTGAACAAAATCTAGATTCTTTTCAGTAACAGGACTTTATTTTAAGTTTTAATGAGATTGATGCCTAGTCCACCTTATTTTTTGATCTACAAAGGTCATCCTATTTAACCTTAGAATTATGCATACCATTAGAGTCTCCTGAGTAGAGAAAGTGCCTAAGTCAATAATGGGACTTTATCTTTGAAGTCCTTAATATTTTGGGTCCTCTCTATATAGATTGGATAAGATAGTGTATCATGTCTCCTTCCTATTCCATTCTTAACAATGCCACTCTTTCTATTTTCTTCAAAAGTCTATCTTGATTGAGACAAGGTGACTCTCTTTTGCCTTACCTTTTCATCATTTGTATGGAGGCCCTTTCAAAATTTTTAGTCCAAGCTATCTTTTAAAATAAAGCTTTTAAGTACGTTGTAAATGTTCCCACCTTAAATTATCACATCTTCTCTTTGCAGATCATATCTTCTTATTTTACCAAGCTAGTACTCCTTCTACAAAAATCTTATTTGATGGGCTCACTCTCTTTTTAAATCTTTATTGTCTCAAAACAAAACTCCCCAAAATTTAAATGTTCTTGCCTACAAATTCTGTTAATCTAGAAAATGAGATCTCTAGTATAACTGATATTCATTCTGGTCAACTCCCTATTAAATATCTAGGTTTCCCTCTCTTATCTGGTAGGCTTTCCAAAAAAATTGCAAGCCTTTTTTGGAGAAAATGGAAGCTAGAGTTAAAATCTAGACTAATAGGTTTCTATTTTATGCTAGTAAGCTACAATTAATAAACTTCATTATCTCTACCTTTTAAGTCTACAGGATTGGACTTTGATAAATAAGAATTGAAAAACTCATGTTCTCCCCATCTCTCATTAAATTAAAGGAGGCCTTATTTCATTAAAAATTTAGGTTTCCTTTTAAATATGGTTTTATTTTTACACAGGTGACACTTCACATATAAACTTGTACTAAGGTTGTTAACTCTTGTGCATAGGTTTCATAATAATATAACTTCATAACATGTTGTTTGTCATTTTAAAATACTTATTTGAATATTAATTATTTTTAATGAGAATAAAAGCATGATAAGTTATTTGTATTTTTAATTTATTGAAATATAAATAATTTAGTAGAAAAGTGTTTAACTAGTACTCAAATAAAGTTCTATATGTTAAGTTAGCATAATTTTGATGTTGAATATTAAGAAAGTATATTTAATAAGAGAATTTAGGAATAAAATTGCTTTTGTTTCTAAAATTAAACCATTTCAAAAAGTTATGGTACTTAGATATTTAAGAAAAAAAATTAGAACTTGATTTAAAGAGATAACATTTAGGACTTGAAAGCTATTTTCAAATTTTATTAATTAACTAAGTTGATATATCAATGGATCTTACGTAGCTGCAAAAAGGAGGAGACTATAAACCCACAAGTGGAAGTTTTTATATAGCAGTAAGATGGTTTATATGAAGTGGTAGTATAATTTTTTTTGCAGTTGCGTTACAGTGTGTATGTAATAGTGGTATAGTTTATATATGGCGGTTGTATGGTTTGTTTGAAGTTTTGTGATTTTTATAAGCTAATGGTTTGAAATATGATAAGTGGTGATATAGTTAATATAAAGTTAGGGTATAACTTATATAAATTGCAGTTAGATTAGTAGTGGTAGGTTGTGCTAGAAGTAGTGGTAAGTTATGGTCGTATAAGTCCTTTGTTATATGACAAACTGTGGTGTCATGTTTAAAGTGGTGGTATGGTATATGTGAAATAGTGGTATATCTTCCTTAGTATGATAATATGATTTGGATTTCATGGTGGTATGATTTGTTAGCAGTAGTGGTATGGTTTAGATGAAGGTATGCATAGAATAAACATGGTGATGATATGGATTGTATGGAGTAGTTGTGATATTTTTATTAAGTGGTGGTATGGTTTATACGTATTAACAATACGGTATTTACAAAGTAGTGGTATGAATAACATGGAATGTTGGTATGACATGTAAATAGTGGCAGTATACTATACATTAAATGGATGTATGTTTGGCACATACTAGTGGTATAGTTAGGATAAAGGGGTAGTTTGTTATGTAAGAAGTGATGCTATGGTTGGCATAAAATGGTAGTAAGTTATAAACAAAATATTGGTATAATTTATGATAATTGTTAGTATGTTATACAGAAGATGTTAATATGCTCTGTACATAACGCCCATAGTTAGAGATAGAAGGTGACCTCACTTAACATGTAGCCATGCCTAAAAGACTGACTTATATTAATTAAGGAACATCCGAATAAAAGAGTGGTCATACTTAAAGCTTAAGCATGCTTAAAGTATGGAACCTTAAGATAGAGAGCATTAAGGAACCTTAAGATAGAGGGCATAACCGAAGGCACAAAATGACCTCCTATAAAAGGTACCCACACTTTAAGAAATGACCTATATCAGTAAGGGGATTGTTAAATATAGGGAGCCACCTCCATTAAGGCCATTAATGAAAAGCCACAGTTTGAGGTATAAGGTGATCTACCTTAAAGCATGCTTATGATTGAAGGAATCACCTAAATTATGCAAGGGACATTTGCAGATAAACATTGACCATCTTTATGACATGAATGCACCTAAAGTAAGGAACCTTAAATGAAAAAGTTAATCTCCTTTAGGACATGCTCACTCCTTAAGGAAAGGGTTGATCTTCATTAGGACATGCTCACTCCTTAAGGAACGATCCATATTGGTGATTGGTTATTTAGAGATAACGAGCAACCTTTATTAAGGCATATGCATGCCTAAAGAGAGGAAACATTAATGAAGCTATAATTAAAGCCAAAAGGTGACTTGCCTTAAGGCATATTTACACTTAAAGGAATGACACTTTTTATCTAAGGGACATTTATAATCAAATAGTGATCTTTCCTAAGACGTTGAGATTTCTAATGTATTATAATTCCAGGGAAGGTAAAATTGTAATTGTAATTTAAAAATTCTTAGAGAAACCTCACTGTCCCACTTCCTTCATTAAATTATTTGTATCTATTCTCTATTTTCCTCCTATTTTCCCTTTTTGAAATTAAAACTGGAAACGATCCTTTTAGTTGCGTATTAATCTTTAGATAGTTGAAGATGCGCACATGTAGTAGCATTGCATTTAGAGCATTTAATGAGGGAGAGTAAGAGTATTGACCTAGATTAGAAATAAGTATAAGTGTGACTTTACTTCACTTTGTTCGTGCTTGATGTGTTTAGTGAATTACTTATTTAGTCCTTCTCTAATTTTTTAATTATGAATTATTATTGTTTGTACTAGAAATTGAATTTCATAACCCCCACTTTATCCTGAAAAATAATTGTATTTTTCATTACTAAAGAAAAAATGTTAAAGTTTTGACATCTATACATTGTATGTTTGTTCAAGCTCGACGAAGTAAGAGAGTTGATATTATTCAACCATTAATAATTGAAGAAGAGACAGAATGATATAAAAGAAATTGATAAGGTAACCACCAATATAAAAGCATGAATATATAAATGATTATAGAACACTATTAATTCACTATGTTACTAAATTTTGGTTTGCAGCTTGGAGATGTCAGTGGAAAAATTTATGGTTATTGGCCTCAATGGTCAACAAAATTAAGAAATCCCATCCAAGCATACTAAATTATATTAATTTAAATTTAAATTGTAAATTTATATAAACACTTAATATGGTTATTAGTAAGATTATTTAGGGATATTTATGAACTTGTAAAATATGATACACTTTGAAAGTTTATGTCTTTGAGCATAGTTTGACTCCCTAGCAAATGGATTGCGTAAGGGAGATGGGATTTGGTGAATCCCTTGAGATGAAGAAGTTTAGGGTTAGTTATGATATATGCTATTAATTATACTTTAATTCAATTAGAAGAAGTTGACGTTAACAGTGAGGGAGAAGCAATTAGAGGAGATTTATAGGGAAAAGGTCATCTAGAATATGGAGGTTCCTAATAAGTTAGGTGAGTGCTTGTAATGACTAAAGAGGCTAAAATGTTTTCATTTTGTGAGGAGTAAAAAGTGAAAGAAAAATTAATTATGTTCAAGTGTGTATTTAAGAAAGTTATGGGTGTAGATTCAAAAAAGAGTTCTAGGACAAACTTTCTTCTTTATCTACTGGACGTGTTCTTATGTCCAAATGCCATCTATGGTATTAGTACCTAGCTTTTAGATATCGTGGTCAATGTTGATGATTATGTAGAGTTAAGTTGGGGCATTTTGTTATTAATTATCTTTCCATTTATGCTCATAGATTCCATCAAGCTATCAAATCTAAACTTTTAGCCCTTACATGGGTAGTTACATAGCTATCTTAGCGGTGAGTTAATAGATGATTTGATAGTTAAATAATATCAAATTTTGGTATTTGTTTTTTATTTCATAGTATATGACATGAGATTATATATATACATGGATAAGTAGCTGGATATGCTATGCTCGAATCATCCCCTTAAGTGGGGCAAGATGGTGAAAATATAGCGTAAGATGACATGAGCATTAAGGAGGCATTCGAATATGATAGAGTGTCTTGTCACGAGTATGGTTAATTAAAGGTACTATTTTGAGGCTGTAAGGTTGTTGTTAGTTTTATAAATTTTATTAAACAAGAAATTTTAGCTAAATTACTTTTATGTTTCTAGACATGGAGGGTAAAAAGACATGGGAGAGAATAAGTCTTGAGATGTAAGGATGTATGGATGGCAAAGAATGTTAAGTAGTTCTAGAGTAGTTAAGGGAATGAATGGTCTCAAAATGATGGAAAAAGAAGAGGGACTTCCAGAGGCATGAGGAGATACCTATGATGAATGTTTTAAAAAAGAAGATATCTTAAGGCATGAGGACATGCATATGTCAATAATGAAGAATAAAAAAAAGAACATAACTAAAGGCATGATAATACACCTAAAATGAAATCCTAAAGGACAACCTAGCCTAAAGGCAACACGAGATGCCTATTATGGATGAAAAAAATAGAAAAGGTTGAAGAAAAAGCTTTATGCTGAATATGTCGAAGAATAAGGTGTGCTGAATACGTATTGGATACATTAGGAGAAGTGATGAAATGATAATTAACATTGTATGTTAAGTGTAGGCATAAAAGAAGACATATTTAGGTGTAGTAAGGGGGGAAATCTAGTTCTTGAAGTGGAGTTAGAAGTTCTAAAAACATTTATATATAATATCTGCATAGAAAAGGGGAATAGGAGATAGGGTGATGTTAATTTATAGGATTTTGTTATTTTGGTGTTTATGTTGCTGTAATTTGATTCATAATGTAATTTGTTATTAGTCATTGATTTATTTTATGATGAAATCCTATTGTAGGATTGTTAATGTCAATGCTATAAGAAATTTTTTTTTTAAGTGACATTGAGCATCATCTTGATGTGTCTTAAACTTAAAGTGTACTTATGTAATTAATGGGTTCACATCAATTTTGATAGTAGAAAGCTTGGTTTTTAAATTTCCTCTTAGCGAATACATGTTAGAATCTATGTTTGAGGTGGATAATATACAATTTATGTATGTTTAGTTGTCATAAGATTGAAAATGACATAAAAAAGTGGATGGAATTTAATGTTGACATTTTTTAGATAGAGGTAAACTACGTGTTGGAGGGTAATATTGATCAATCTTTATCCAACGTAGATTTCTTACATATTGTTTCCAAGATTGCAAGAAATATCAACAAGGATTTTGATATTAGATTTAATTTTGATCAGTAAGTAATATATTGATAGAAAGTTAATGTAACAATTTTATTGAGTTCAAAACCATCATATTTTCTTTTCTTTTCCTAGTTTTTTCATTTCCTTCCTTTTAAATAAGCGTTGATATTATTGCTGTGTTCAATTGGAAGTTAGCGATATAGTGATTTATAACTCTAGCCATAGGAATGATAACAAGAAGGAAAACCCTTGTGAAGAAACTGTAGATTCCTACATAATTTGTGCAATGATTGACAATATATTTCCCAATTTTTTTTAGACTATTCAAATGAAATTATGGTTTCTTTTTGTATTTGCTCATCTTTTGGAAGATGATGATATCAATTAGACTCCAATGTGGTGTTTTAGTTATAGGGTGCATATTTCCAATTCTATATTTAGAAGATTTCCCATGAAGACAAGTAAGATGCACTTACAATGCATATGAATTCCGATGAAATTAACATTGAAATTGACATATGGTTATTGATTTGTGTTATTCAATGAATTACACTTCGACTTATTTTGTCCATTTTTAACATAGGACAATTGTAGAATTTACATATGCTATGCTTTACAATTTTATTTAGGGATTAGGCACCTAAATATAAGTTAATGGTAGATAGATAAGTTTAAGTTTTGTACATTTTTATTACATAATGCGAACATCATGATGTATATGAAATAGATGAAACATTTTTTAGATATTCAAAAGTAGCTATACGGTCAGGTTATAGGCAATGAATTTAACTCCTTACATGATCAATGCTTACCTATAGCAACAAGCAAATGAATTTGCATACATGAAGTCAAACACTTAAGGCATTATAGTAACTTAGGATTATTGTAATTGAAATTGTTCATAGAGACATTATGATTGTATTGTTGTTACCTTTTTTCTCCATTTATGTGTAGATGTCATATATTGAGTTTTTTTAATTCCATATTAATTGATTTATGTCGAATTATATTTTGATTATAAAAATCAAGATAGAAGGAAATGTTAAACACTTGTATACTCACTACATAACATGTAAGCTTTTAATCATTATTGAATGCCATACAAAAAAGCTTTATGTTTTTAAAAATAATAAAATGGGTTGAGAAGTATGTATTTGCTTGTGGCCATGTTTTAATGTAGGAAACACAATTGCAACATTAAGATGGAGATTTAAAATGACCATAGTTTACAAGATGAAGGTCCCATTATTTGTCGTCATTAATAATTGAGAAATGTAGACAACCTTAAAGAATCACAAACTTGGTTTGAAATGGTTATTTGGTTTACATATGCTAATGACATGGTTTGAATGGACTTCTCCTATATTATGGATAAAGTGATTTGTTGTTTATTAAATGGTGATATAGGTTACATTATATGGTGAGGTATGTTATGGATAAAATGGTGGCATATTATGCATTATACAAAGGTATGTCTTTCATAAAGTGGTGCTAAGAAAGGAGTGGTATATTATGTATTAAGTAGTAGTATGGTTTTCATTTTATAATAGTATGTTATGATCAAAGTGGATGTATGTTGTGTGATAAGTGCTTGATTTTTAGTGTTTTCTAGTGTAATTTGATGAACATTTGCTCTTAAACTAGTGTTTAGGTGTTTAATTGTCTTCTAAAATTGTTAACTTGCAGTTTGGAGCTTAATCAAGTGAAGAAATTTGGAAAAATGCAGCTGAAACTCGAAAATAGAGAGTAAAATGACGGGTTAGCTATACTGCCATTTTACTATGCAGACTCGTTGTTATGCTTTGAATTTGGGAGTAAAATGTGTTCTGCACTGTTTTATTGTTCTTCAAGTGATGTTTTACTCCTTGTCAAGATTTTTCCAGCTAGATTCTTCATTTTTATTGGTTGCCACTAGTCAAATTACTTCTAACCTATAGGAGACATATAAATGAAACCATAGAACTCAGAAACAAGAGGAGAGACGGGGAAAAGCTCCAAAAATTTAGATATACCTTAGGATTTTTCTTCTTTTCTTCTATAGGTTAGGTTTTTCCTTTGTTCTTTCTAGCAAGACAAATGTTTTACTGTTGTATTAAGGATCTCCAGGGGTTTGCAAACATTCATGAAGGTTGTTTATCTATTTGGAGCATCATTTGGTTCAATCTAAGCCTTTAATTACTTATTTTCTCACTCCTTCTTCCATATTTATGCAAGAACATGTGTTTAATGCTTGAATCTATTATTTCTTGTGGTTTGTGATATTTTAATTTGTTCTTCAGCTTAGGACATGTTCTTGAATGTGTTGATTGAGTATCCTTAACTTGATCGAATGTTAATCTTTGTTTATTTTAGGATCTTAAAGCTTATCTTGACTTGATCACTTAAGATAAGATTAAAATTGGTTAAAGATATGATAATCTCTACTTTAATCATTGAAAAACTCAGTAAAGAACATGGTTTAATTCAAGGATCCAAGAAATCCACCTTGGTTATTATGAGGGCACTAATATTGAAAATGAATTTAAGATTAGAACTTCTTGAACTTTAAGCCTAATGCCTATTAATTGAAGTAATGACCAAACTTCAATTTAGTATGGTTAGAGAAAAGACATTGACTTAATTGTAGTAATGTATTAATTTAGTGAGGCCTCTAGATTAGTAATTTCAATCCAATTTATAACTTAATTAATCATTTAAAGCCT
>JAOXYD010061399.1:0-12957 GCA_028565735.1 Pinacopodium congolense | reverse complement strand
ATGAAGATAAAGAGGAAAACACTCCAAAACACTAAACTATGCTGCTGAGAATCGAAAAAAAAAAACTAAACCTAAAGTGCTAATAACTAAAGAAAGAGAACAAGAAAATGAAATAGAAAGCTTATGCAAAGAAAAGTAATGGTCTTGCTCCTTTTCTATCTTAGGTGGCTATATATGTATATATATATATATTTCCATTTAAGGTAGAGCCTCCTAGGAAATGATCGATCTATCCTCTCTCTTTTTCACTATCTTGGGTCATTTGATTGACTAATTAATAGTATTGGTCGACTGAATAATAAAGGTCGGTCGGTCGATCTTACAGATTTGGTCGACTGAACTGCTAGTAGCTGCTCTCCTCTCTTCCAGCAATAACTCTTCTTCCCAGTAATAACCATTTTTGGAAGTAATAGCTTCAGGTCCTCATAAACTTTTCTTTTTCATTCAAAATAGATATCAACACATTTAATTTTCCATTTAACACAAATTAAACATAATTTGAGTACTTTTTCATAAAAATAAAGGATAAATCCAAGTGAAATAATATAACTAAACACAACAAAATATATCCCTATTAAACAAAATATTCTATCAATTTGTTTTCAAAGAAAATTAACTACATGCAATCCTTTAAACTTTAAAAAACTCAAGCATTATACTACTATATATATCACAATTAGTTTTCATCAATGTAAATAAATAAAGTCAAATGCAGACACCATTAATCAAAGGTAAGAATAAAATTAAGATAGATTTTCCTCATGGCAGTCACTCATTTTACTCAGCCGTGTTTAGGTTTTAGTTTTTCACTCCAAGCTCCCACTAAGAGACTGCTTTACCATAGGCTTGCAAATGCACCAATTCTCTTTTACCTAGATTACATGCTACTATGGATCAAAAGGACTTTGATTCAGGGTTGTAGTGGGTTTTGAGGTTCAGGTGAGGTATAAAGGTTGAGGGTGTCTCACAAGTGTTAATAAAATATCAAGTGTAGAAGGGACAACTAAATGTTAATTTTGAGATATGCGTATGAATACTATGAACTACTCATTACTTACTATTGTTATTTTATTATATTCTTTCTTTTTTTTCTTTTTTCTTTTTATTTTTTTCATTTGAATGACACTCTAAAAACAATAATATAGTAGTAGCCAATATATATATAACTTGAGTAGAAAACCATCTCAAAATATCTCAAAATAACATGTAAGTTTAAAAGTCCTAAACTATAGAACAAATCCTCAGTACTTCATTATACTTGTAATCAGGTAAGGCTAATGAGGTTTTGGATTTTAAGGTGTTTAATTTCCAAATAAAAAGGGTAAAGGCTCAAAAGGGGTTACAAGGGATAATGAATAAGGTTAGTTATTTAAGTCAAGTGGTTAAAACAAGGAAGGCCTTAATCCTTTCCATATAACATGCATATAATAGTTTCAAACTAATTTAATGCAAGTTCTAAAGTTAATCTTCCTATGGGAGTATGACACATAATAAGAAAATGAAATGTAGTTTGTAAGCTCAATGCCTCGCAGAAGTTTATATATGAAATTCCTTCATAGATTCATAGATTCATACATTTCCTAATCACTCAATTATCAAAATTTTTACTAAGTTCATGCATCCAATTACTTCAATCAATAAAAATGATTCACTTCCTACTCAAGAAACCAAATACAAATTCAAGCATACAACTCATTCTCATTCTAACTACTATGATAGAATTTCATAGTTCAACATTCATCCCAATAGTTCAAGTGCAACAATGCAAAAATTTTTAAAAAATTTCAACTATCCTCACCCTCACACTTATAATGGATATTGTCCTCAATGTCTAAAACAGTAAAAGCACATGCAAAAGGGATGGGAACAGAAGTACTCCCCTTCATTGAAGAAGTTGTATGGAGCTTGACAGCAGACATTTTAGCTTTCCTTATTTCCTTCCTACACAAAAAAAACAAAGAAAACAAGTCAAACACTCAAAGAATATAAACTAAAACTTATGTACAAAAGGAAGAAAAGCACAAAAACAAAAGTATACGATTGGGGCACCTCCCAAAAAACGCTTGTTCGTGCCTCACCCTATATCAAAAGGAACTGAAAATCCCATATGTGAATGGCATGAACAAGTGAAGGATCCAACTTTATCCAAATTTGCAGTCGACTCACAATCACTTTGATGTCGCTTATCTTCATAGATATTGAACTTAGTGACTTATCCAATGATCTCCATCACCAAGTCCTCCTTATTAAAATTAATCACTGCACATGTTGTGTTTAGAAATGGCCTTCCCAATAGAATGGGAGATTCTAAAACCTACATATTGTTAGTATACAAATCTGCAGAGAACAAAATGTTGTTCATAGGTTGAATGATTAAAAATGGGAGTTCTTTAAACTAATTTTACTTTGAAAACCAAAATGAATTTAAGCGAAAACCAACATGAAGAAAGGCAAGTTCACCTATCGAACAAGTAATAAAGTGGAATAATTTTCAGAATTTGAGTGTCAAACCCATGGGGAAAAATAGCGTTCTTAGTTAAATACCGGATTAATTAGATTACAATTATCTAGAAAATTCCAAATTGATTGATTAAAAAGATGATACTCTAATTTCGCTAAAAACCTTGCAATTTTGAATTATAAAACGATTTATAAATTATTGAAAATTATTAACTTGTGGAATCCAGCTAAGGATTAAGTAATTAATGAATTAATTGAGCTTTAAACAGATTTAAATGTTGGATTAGAATTGTTTCACAAATTCAAGACAAAGCTATGGTTAAGACTTTTGCCTTTTCTCCATTAAACTTAGTTTAAAGTTTGGTTATGCTTTAAATCTAGCCAATTGGCTTTATTTTCAAGAAGTTGATTTCTAGATTTGTGGTATTAGATCTCTAACTCTCACAAATATTTAATGCTTGGTCATTCATTGATCAATTTATATTATTTATTGATTTTTCCAATAACCTAGGTAGATTTTTCGGATCCAAGATTATCTTTCACTCTAATTTTAGGTGATCAGGCCAAAATTAGAACTTTAATATCTTCAATAAACAAAATTAGACCTTATTACATGCCTTTAAACTCTTCTAAAACATTAAAACATCAATCTGAAGCTGGAAAATGGTTTTAACCACACATGATCATCAAAGTATAGAAAACATGTATCTTAAGCCACATACTTTGATAGATCTACAAATATAAGCTGAAATAAGTAGTTTAGAAGTTACAAAACATGTTTTGAAAGCTTCTAGATAAGTTTTAAACTTCTTAACTTGATCTGGACATGAACACAACTTCAAAATCAACAAGATCTTGCAAAAAAATCAAAAAATATTCAAGAATGTAAACATGAGAACATGAACTTTGATTAATCCAGAAAATAGGAAAAATAAGTAATAATCTGAGTTACGAAACCCCCTATGATGGTTTAGAAACTTAGATACATGTCTTAGTTTCAATCTCCAATAAACAACAACTAAAAATACACAATATAACTCAAATTACAAGTGTTTGAAGCCTAAAATATCTAAAAAAGATCTAATAGAGAAGCAAGAGCTTCTCTATCTAAAGTTAGATCTAAATTCTGCTACTCAAATTACGTGATGTTTTGTTTTTTTCTTGTATTATGTAGAATCTGAAGACTCCCATATGTGCTAGCTAATAAAGGGGATAATATAAGAGCATGTTACAGTTGCAATTGTAGAGATTTGGAGTTGGAATTTTCGATTGCTCCTATAACGGTAGGTTGCGCCGATGTATAAGAATGGGCTAGAGGGTGTCGTTGATGGTCGACTTTTGTCTCTATGAATGACATCTTGATCATCCTTCAACGTGATCCTGCTAGGGTGCCGTTGATGGACTGAATTAAGGTTAATTCTTCTCCTTTTTACTCCAATCTTCATCATCAAGCTCCATCCTGCAAATTAAACATAATAAGTCATAAATTTAACAATTAAGCATTGAATTAAGGATCATAATTCTACAAATTAAATGTTAAAACTCTATTAATTTGATCCCTAACAATTAACTCCCTAATTTCAAGAAGAAATGTCAACTATATATCTTTCTTCATGACTAAATCAAACAACATGGTAGAGGGTCAAGAAGATATAATGCAAGAAGTTTATTTCTCAAGGTCATTGGGGTACTCCTTTAGTCAGCTCCACTTCTCCTTACTTATTGAACTCAATTTTCCAACAATTAATCAATAAACAACATGTATCCCTCTAAAAAAACAATTTTATAAACGAGAAATAGAAAAAGCATTGTCTTCTACGAATCATAATAAACACCTTACCTAGATGGATAGAACCCTCTCTTTTTTGAAAAAACATGGACAGAAGCAAAGCATATGGTATATAATGCAATCCTAAATTTTTAAAGAGTTGAAAAAATGATTATGGAGATGAGCAAAACCTCTTATGTCTCATTCCTAAAACTCATACTCCAAATTCTATAAAAGACTACAGGCCAATATCATGTTATAATACTCTTTATAAGCTTATATCTAAGATAATTTCCAATAGATTGACGCAGATTTTGCTAGCACGTGTTAATCGTTCTTAAGGAGATTTCATAGAAGTAAGACAAATAGGAGACAATATCAAACTTAATTAGGAGCTACTAAAAACCTATTCTAAAAGGAATGCAATTAGAGATTGGGCATCATAAATTTATTTGAGGTAAGCATATGATTATGTAAGTTGGGAATTTAGTCTTAATATACTTCAAGCACTTGGTTTTCCAATTATTTTTATAGGATGGATTTAACAATGCTTAACCACCATTAGCTATATTGCTATATTCAATGGACAATTTACTAAATTGTTCAAGGGAGCAAAGGGACTTACGCAAAGCCATCCCCTATCACCTTACCTTTTTACCTTAGTAATGGAAACTAGATTGACTAAATTAACTATCTCCAATTATCCAAGCTTCAAGTATCACTCCAAAAACAAAAGAATGAAATTGATAAGCATATGTTTTGCACATGATCATCTTGTCTTTTTAAAAGCTGAAGCTAATTCTTTAAGCATACTCATGTAAAAGATAAATATTTTCAGTTAATTATCTAGATTGGAAATTGTAAGTTCCAAAGACACTCAATAGGGGAGGTGAATTGAGTGGTTTAAAAACTATTCTTAATCTAAAAATTTATACTATTTAAAACTAATCAAAATAATATGAAATTCCTAAGCCAAAAATAAATCAAAAGTAATATACAAATGATATTAACATTATAAAATAATAAGAGTATTAGAAAATCACATAATTAATAATGATGTGAAGATGAATAATCTGCACAATTGATAAATATGTGACTAAAAATCAATTTCATACTCAACTATTTTATAAATTTGAACCAACTATATAAGTAGCAACTATTCAAAGATAAATTAGTATATCAATTTACTATAATATAAGTATAAGTTAATAATACATTCAACAATAGCTTAAAGAGTTTCAAGAAGAGTGGAGATACCAAAATTTATAGTGATTCAACAAAACAAATGCCTACTACACTCCTAACACACTAGATGTTAGATTTTGAACTATCATAATGTAACAAATTACAATCTTCTTCAATAGGCGAAGAGTAACCTTTACAAGTCAAAATATCCTTTTTGGAAGGTGAAGAGAAACCTTAAATAAATTTTTTTAGAGGAAAATAAGACCCTTAACAAATATTTTAAAGGTAAAGAGGAGCCTTTACAAATCAGTTTAGAGATACAAAGGAGCCTTTACACAATTAAATAACCAATGAATTGAAACCCTTTTATCGATAAACAAAATATACCTAAAAAGATGTCTCCCTTAATGCACAGTAAACTGAGGGTCCTATGCATGAAAAAAAAGAAATGTATGCTCAATAATCCTATATGAACTTTAAATAAACAAAATATGATGATTTGTAAACCTAGAAATCTGATTTATAATAATAAAGATGAAGATTTAAACAATACATAAGTTAGGAAAATTTAAAACTTTAATGCTTTTGATGCTTTATGTTAAGAAACTCAAATAAAAACATAATCTAACCAAGAAAAATAATTTAGAACCTCTTATAGACATAAAAAACAGAAAAGAATCTATTAGACTTAAAAAAATGATAATTGAAAAAATAGGATTGAAAATGAATATGTATAAATTCAAGATAGCTTTGTGAATATCACCTTGTAAGTTCAAAAACTTATTCAAGAAATATATTTAGATGATAACCAATGTATTATGACTTCTCTAAGACTTTAAAGAATCAAGGAATATTAAATTAAAAACTCAATAGTAGATTTAAAACATAAGGATAGAGAGTTAAATCAAGATGAACATAAGACATTTAAGAACTTGAATAATAAATAATAATTATATTTAAACATGTGAATTAAACCCTAAGAAAGTATTATGGTTTAGAAATATAAACTGTAGATAAACCTAGCAAGTGTTCAACTAAGAGTGAAGAATATACTAGGTATAAACCTTTTGATGAAGGTTGTGAGATTTTTGCTAAAGCTCACTGTTAGAGGTTAAATTAATAGAGTTTTAATAGCTAATTTATTGAATTACGTCCCCTAATTCAGTGCTTAATCACTAAATTTATGTCTTATCATGTTTAATTTGTAGGATGGAGCTTGATGATGAAGATTGGAGTAAAAAGGAAAAGAAAGTGTCTCATTTCTTTCCATCAACAGCGCCTTGTTGAACCACTGTTGAAGGATGAACAACCCATTGTTTAAGAGATAGAATCTGACCTATAATGGCACCCTATAGCCCGCCATTTTACTCATAGTCAGCTCGTCGTTATAGGGTCAGTCAACAATATCAACTCCAATTCTCCACAATTGCGGCTGTAACCTGACTTCAGCTTATCTCCTTTGTCAGCTAGCACATGTGGGAGTCTCTAGAGTCTGCATACAACTTGAAAGAACATAAAACACTCATCTAACTTATAGACTTCATATCTAACTCTTAGATGGAGAAGCTCTTGCTTCTCTCTTACATTTTCTTAGATAGTTTAGGCTTTAAAGACTTGTAATTAGAGTTTTAGAGCGTATTTTGAGTTGCTTTTTGTTGGAGATTAAAGCTAAGACATATATCTGAGTTTCTAAACCATCATATGGGGTTTTATAACTTATATCATTACTTATATTCTCCTGTTTTTTGGATTAATCAAAGTTCATGTTCTTATGTGTATATTCTTAAATGTTCTTTGACTTTCTTGCTAGATCTTGTGGATTTTGAAGCTATGATGATGTTCAGATCAAGTTAAGAAGTTAATCACTTGTCCAAAAGCTTTCTAAACATGTTTTTTAACTTTTAAACTACTTATTTCATCTTATATTTGTAGATATATCAAAGTATGTGGCTTAAGATGCATGTTATTTTTGCTTTAATGATTGTATGTGCTTAAATCCATTTTCTAGAAAAGGATTTGTGTTTTAATGTTTTTCGAGAGTCTGAATGAATATAATAAGGTTTGATTTTGTTTATTGAAGATCTTAAAGTGTTGATTTTGGCCCAATCAACTAAGATTAGAGTGAAAGATAATATAGGATTCGAGAAATCTTCCCAAGTTATTGGAAAAATCATTAAACAACATAAATCAATCCTTGTATGACCAAACCTGGATTATTTGTGAGAGTCAAAGATTTGAGATTAAAATTCTAGAACTCACCTTCTTGAAATTAAAGCCCATTGGCTAGATTTAAAGCATAACCAAATTTTAAACTAAGTTAAATTGAGAAAAGGCATAAGTCTTAACCATAGATTTGTCTTGAATTTATGAAGGAACTCTAATCTTCCTTTGAATTTGTTTTTAAGCTAAATTAATTCATTAATCACTTATCAAGATCTAGATTCCACAAGTTTACCATTTTCAGTAATTTTATAATTCAAATGTTCAAGTTTTGAAGCAAAATTAGGGTAGTTCATTAATTTTATCTTTTCATCTTTCTAATCAATGAATTTAAAATTTTCTAGATAATTATAATCTAATTAATTTGGTATACATATAAAGTACCATTTTTTCCTATAGGTTTGACACTCGGAGTCTTAAAATTACTCCACTTTATTACCTGTTCAATAAGTGCACTTGCCTTTCGTCACGTTGGTTTTTACTTAATATCATTTTGGTTTTCAAATAAAAATTAGTTCAAAGAACTCCTATTTTAATCAATTTAACCAATGAATAACAAGTTGTTGGCGCTGATGCCGGGGATTAATCGGTATATTTTAGTTAATATTAGAGAAATTGGTGTCAATTACTCTAGGATGTACATTATGTATATAGTCTTTCAAGCTTGTTGGCTTATTGTTATTTTCTTTTGTGTTTTATTTACTTTTGATTTGTTTGAGTTTGATTCTTATCATGTGATGATCTTGATTGCATGTGTAGTAAGAATCAAACTAATGTAGAAATGGAACATCATAAGAACTTGGTTTTTTAACTTCTCAAAGAACCAACCATGTTGGAATTAGTAATGCAAACTAGGAGCGGTCCTAAGTTTAACATTGCTAGACCTAGGATAGACTTATATGATTTCAAAATTTCACATATTCTCATTTCCATGATTAAGTCTTCTCAATTTAGTAGTTCATCTTTGGAAAATCCAATTGATCATTTAAGTAAATTTTTGGACATCTATGATCTATATCAAAATTCTAAAATTTCAAATGATACACTTAAACTCAAATTATTTCCTTTCTCTTTGAAAGATAGAGCTCGTACATGGTTAAACACTTTTCCACCTAATTCTTTCCAAACTTGGGATGATCTTGTCAATCGTATTTTAGCTAAATTCTTTCCCCTATTTAAGATTGCTAAATTGAAAATTTTGATTTCATCTTTTGAACAATATGAGGGTGAGATTTTGCATGAGTCTTAGGAACAAATTCGAGAGCTACTTACTGAATTTCCAATGCATAACTTCAGTACTTGTGAGCTAGTGCATATTCTCTACTTAGGACTTAATCCATCCACTCGTAGTCTTGTAGATGCTGCTTCTAGAGGAACTTTGATGGGTAAAACCCCAAGTGAAGCATATGAATTGATTGAGGACATGGCATTCAATAGCTTTCAATTTAATTTTGAACCTTCTTATAGGAAACCATTTAGAGCTCATGCCATTAATGAAACTCCAGTTATTCAAGCTCAATTGGTAAACCATAATAAGCAATTGGAAGATTTACATGCTCAATTTGGTAGTGATGAGTTTCAATTTCCTATGATTTGTGATTTTTATGGTAATTCCTTTCATGCTTCTTATGATTGTCAGTCAAGACCTTCTTTTGCCTTTCATCCTAGTTAAGACTATTATTCTTATATTAGGCTAGGAGTGGATTCTTATCAATTTTTTAAGGAAAGCTATCTCATTTTTTACTACCAAAAGTCCCATGTCAACCCTCAAAGTGAACTTCCATCTACTTCAATTGATCAAGGCCAGTTTAATTTTAAAGATACAGTGATGAAGTATATCCAAATCTATGAGTCTAGGATGCAATCTTATAAAGATTCAATTAAGAATTTGGAAACTCAAGTAGGTTAGATTTTTTAATTATTAGATGAGTGGTTACCTTAACCTTTACCTTCTATATCTGCACCTACTTCTGAAGAGCATGTTATGGCCATCACAATACCAAGTGATCATAAAAAGGAGGAAGTGAATGAAAGAGAAGAGATGGAAAGAAGTAAAGAAGTGGAAGAAGCTGGAAATAGAGATTGTTCATTTAGGTTATTTGTTGATTCAACTATCCAACATTACCAACCTAGACTTCCATATCCATAAAGGTTAGATGTTTCATTTACTCGATCTTTTCAGTTGTTTCAAAAATTGCGAGCACCTTTGTTCAGTGTATCTCAATTAGATGAGCATCTAGTAAAAATCAATCCTTAGTTCAAATTTTGGAAAGTTCTTATCCAAATTTGAGAGAACTTTTTATGAAAATGATCACATCTATTAATCCAACTCCATCTTTTCAATGTGAGCAAACTAAGTTAGAAATTTTTGCTATGGATGATGATGATGATTTTCCAATTCATTTTAGAGATCATAAGGAGAAGTTGAGTTATTGTAAGGAAAGTGTTGAAAGTGAAGTTGCTGAAGTTGAAGAAAGTGTTTGTGCTTTCCCATTGAATGATCAAATGGATAATGTTTATATTGATTTCATTGGTGTTGAGGATGAATTTCAAATTAAGTACCATGTTTTAAAGGTTCTAAATCGTCTTCAACATGATGAATTTGTCAAGGAAATGGAGGTTAAAAGTGAGAAAGCATTGGAGGATATTGATTTCATTAGTGTTCATGCTTTCAGTCCAGGGATAACTATTGTAATTCAAGACTTTTTACCATGGTATTTTCAAAGTCATGATTAATGTTCATTAAAGATCAATGGTTAAACGAAGCAATTCTTTCAAATCCTTTAAGAATTATTCTGAATTTGGCCCACTTGTTTTGTAAGAAGAATGAATTGAATTTAATGGTTTCTGGACTAAGGAAGAGACGTAAAATTCTCTAACCTTAAGATCCAGTTAAAAGACCTTAAAGAAGCGCTTGTTGGGAGGCAACCCAACCTTAATTTCAGTTCTTTTGAATTGAATTTAAAATGTTTTAATTCAAATAAATTTGTTGAAGCCTTTTAAGTGTGTTTTCTTTAAGTTTTATGTGTTTTCTTTAAGTTTGGTGAGTTTGATTTAGTTTTAAGAGTGATTTTAGGTTGCAATCTGAAGCAACTTGATGACTAATTCAATCCATATTATTAGGACTTGAGTTTGGAAGGATTTTGAAGTAAAATTGGATTGAAATTAAGCTGAGGAAGGTGTAATTAGACCTATAACGGTGGTCTGTAGCCCACCGCTATAGGATGATCAAACCACCGTTGATGCAGTCTCTTCTGATCCTAAAACGGCAAGTTGTTCATCCTATAACGGTGCAATTATAGGATGAACATGGTGTCATTATAGGATGCATTAGGTGATAAAATGATGTAATTTTACTATTCAACACCTTCAATCCCTCTCAACCCTTCCGAAATCCCCTTTTCGCCTCCTTACTTTCAAATCCTTATATCTTACTCATTTCTTAACCAAATTGGATGTTCTTGGTGTCTATTTGTCACATTTTCTCCCCTTTACAAGAATCTGTCATCAATTTGTTATGAAAATCAATAGATATTCTAGAATCACCTCTACAAAATCTGGATCTTTTTCTCCCTTCAAGGTATTATTTTTTAATTTTCTCTCAATATAGGCATTGTTTAGATTTTGGTATCATTGTGTTAGAAATTCCATTTTCTTTCTTTTGGTACCAATTTCATTCAATTTTATCATCATTAGGAAATCAAGAATATTCCAGTCAAAAGGTAATATTCCGGTGACTCTCGTTAGAAAATTTTCTTATTTTTCTTACCATTTTCTGACTTGTTTGTGCTTATTTATTAAATAGTTTCAAGTCAAATGGTGCCTAGGAGGAAGAGATTGAGTTACGATCTGATCTGATTTACAAGTCAAGAAAACTTTGGCTGGTTCAAAGCTCATAGGAGGAATGATCGCATCGTTAAGTGTCAAATCCATCTGGATGTGGAAGCCTATTTTGATATATCTAGTGCCTTCAAGACCTTAGGATAGGAGGTTGTTGTCATGCTTGTTGGTTCATACTACCTAGACTTGGTTTGCATGTTCTTTGTGAACATTGAAGATATCGATAAGGCGAACACGATTGAGATACATTTGATGGTACAATGTATTCCTATTCATCTTACTCGTGCATCTATAGCTACCTTGTTAGGAGTACCAGATGAGGAAAGTGTATTTATTAAGGCTAAGGATACTTTTCATGGGGACACAATCGCTTCGGACTCATTGTTTTCAATTGCTATTACTAAAGATTCCCTAGGCCTGACTATGAATGCTAAAGGGTACATTATTACTGCTTTAGGGGCTCGAGAGAGGATTATTATTGCAATGATTAGTCATAATGTTGATCCTCGAGCCAATGGCCTTAATGAGATGAGATATGTCGATGTGTACCTATTATATAAGATGTTGCACAGATTAGGTACCATCTCATGTTTGTCATTAGCTGGGTTCATTATTTTGTCTATGAGAGATGTGATGAAGTTCAAGAAGCCCAGTAAGAACTTGTGTTTTCCTAGCTTGCTTACAAGGATATTTCGAGATGTGAGAGTTCCCTTGGATTCTTTAGAGATTGACAATTATACTCGTCAGAGCGTCATCAATGCCAATGTGCTTAAGTTATGGCGCTTCACACATCAAGGAGGCCATTGGCATTGACTTCATGAGGGTGAGGATCCACTTGATGATGCTGCATAGCCCGAAATTCATGCAGATATGGGTGAGACTTCATCTGAGGCCACTCCAAGCATTATTCCTCCTTGCCCACACTTGTCTGTTGCTGATAAGTGTGTTTTCAAACTATGTTTCTAGGTTGTTTTTAGGTGTTTTAAGTATTGTTTATGTGTGTTAAACTTAGTTAATATGAACTTTTGCATTCCTTTGCATTATCTTTTATGTTTTTGATTATTTTTGGTATCATTGAGTGTTTGAGGTAAAAATATGAACTTATTTGAAGGATGGGTTGATGTACTTTGATGTTTGAAATTGTAGGTAACAAATGAGACCTGAAATCAGTATCAGTTTTCGTACTGCAAATTCGGTGATGCATTAGATGCCCTTATAGAGCTTTTATTGTAATGAAATTTTATAGGAAGCTAGAACAACATGTGAGGAGCCTACATATCAAATTTCAAGTCAAAAGGAGGTCGGTGGACGAAGATATACTGAAAATACCAAGAAAAGGTCAAAGCTGGAAAAAGCTGAGTTGGCTGGATGACGTGGAAAAACGTGTGGGGACAAGTTGATGGGTTGTTGTGTTTAAAAGGACGTGGGAATTAACCTAGCAGCAACAATTCTTACCCTAGGTCAGATACAATACATAAAATTAG
>JAOXYD010061389.1:0-12957 GCA_028565735.1 Pinacopodium congolense | reverse complement strand
ATAAGTTCATATATTCTAATCCCATTTTAAAGAAAACCATTGCGTCCACCACCGTTAATATTAGGGAAGTTATTTGTTGAACTTGGTCCGTCACCTAGCATTATAGTATTGCAAATCAAAATATTAAATTTGATTAGAAAATTTTACAAATGAGGAGAAGCTTGGCCTTGCTATAGGACATGGGAATTTTATAAAATAGTTAAATTATTCAGTTTTAAAATAAAGTAAATGAATGCACTGTTCCCTTATTATTTCTTAATTCTTTAAAAGTTCCCTGTGATTTGATACTCTAAAAAAATCTTCAAATTTATTTTTTTGGTCTCTTTCTGTTAATTTTCTAATAAAAATCAATATAATCTATAAGTAACGTGTATATACCGGAGATACATATATAAGTTACCATATCAGGAAAATGAAAGAGTCACAGCGGGCGACCGAAAGCGAGTAATTCATGGGTTGCATGGAGCCAGTGGTGGCTTGTCATGTTAGAAAGTAAAAGTGAGTGCTTTAAAATGGTAGCCATATATAGCTGATTATTAATGAGTGAGTTAAGATACTAACTACTTTTCAATCGTTAGTTAAGTTCCTAATTAATATATATTAATTAGTTATTATTTATAGAAGAGATAAATATTTTGCACATAACTACAAACGTTGACCCGTAACACAGAAGACTAATATGCAACAACTTCTTATTCATTATAAACAACTATTTCATTTCACACTGTACTACTAAGAACTTATATTTTGCTATTTGGGTCTCCTAAGAGTGTTTTATTTTAGAGGTGATTTTCTGCCAATTCTAAAACAAACTCTATATGAATGAGGGCAGACAATAATAAGACGTGTTTCACACTCGAGTTATTTGTCAATTTGTTTTTCCTTCCTTATGATTCCTATATACTTCTCATTTGTTTTTTTAACAATTTCAACACAGAAAGTTAATACATTAACAATATTACTTGCGGTTAATAGCATCAATCCCCTGTCTATAATTGTAATTTGTTGCAATGACTCCCTTTGTAGTTTTTGGCTATAATTTCGTTATTTCTTTTTCAACGCTTTCAATTATTGACCCTTCAAATGTACATGGGGTTTGCGATTAAATTCCTTTTTTTTTTCATTTTAACTTTCATATTATTCAAAATATCGGGCATCTTCTTATGAGTATCATCGGACTTTTATTTTCTTCTAATTCATTTGAATTTTTTGAAGCCATTAGATCATTGACAACTCTTTCTAAATCCCAAAATTATGTGTAACACATTTACAAATTTATACAATCAAATTATAGAACTTTTTAAATATTTGGTCAAACCATTACCTGCCCATGATTAAGATAAATATTCATAGTTCAAACAAATTTTAGTTATTGAAAATAGACGCCAAGAACCAATCTTTAATTTCTTGAAGACACCAATATATCATTAATGGATTAAAAATATTTAGACTTCATTATTTAATGTGATATTAATTATATTATTATGAGTAAAGGTTCAATCTATATTACATATTTTCCTATACTATATTTAAAGTTTTAATATTTAGTTCATATATGGTAAAATCGAAATACTCCAAGAGAAACTCGTTCCAACCAATCATGTCTAGAATTTATTAAGGGAACTTATACATGAAATACATACAAATTGTAGATGCAGTAGGTGCAGAATACTTGCTTAACTGAATTTAGTTTGCATCTATCAGAAATTGTTGTCTTTCTCATTGACTACTTATTTTTTCATAATTTGTAGAATCCTATTTTTTCACTCAAATTATGATCACTAGTTAATTCTGATAACAAAATTTACCTTAGGCTTCTAAAACCCCTGAAAGTGCGTTTAATTTTTAAGTAGGTGTTTGACAAAAGCTAAGAAGATTTTAATTAAAAGAAAATATTAAGAAGCACTCTATCTAATTTACCTCTCGGAAACTAAATTAATTCATAGCTTTCTTAACACATAATTTAGTCCCTTTGAAATACTACACGTCAACCTGGCAAATTAGTACAGGACATTATTACAAATAACTACAACATTTTAGTTTATGCCCCATCTTTCGTAGTTAATAAAGATAATTTTTTCTGTCTATATATATTTATATAAAAAACCTCTACATTATTAAACGTGTTCACATTGCTCCTCATTTTAAACTTTCTGTCTATCAAATGTTCCTTAAGATAAGTAAATTAATCTAATTTTCATTTTTATCTTAAAATTGCAGTTCGATCTTCATTGCTACAAGACATTTCTATTCTTGATCAATACCTTCTTCAATCGAATAGGTAAAAAGAGTGAAATTCTAAATAGTCTTATTCTTTGAACGTGGATTTGGAGTGTTCAATATTTAACGCTGTGAAGGCTACGTGCAATTACTATTCCGTACTGTTCTGCCACCTTTGGAAGAATAACTTCAGTTATCATATTAGACAACATAATTAAACTTTGCTTAGAGTCCGTTATATCTCTTTCTTTTTTCTTATTTTGTTGTATATCTTGATGAATTATATTGTTTCTTTTTTCAGTTACACAATAGAACCAAGATTCTACAAAGTCCCGATCTTTTTTATTAGATACAAATTGTTGTCTCTTTTAAAATTTGAATTTTGGTAAAAGAAGATGCCACAAGACTATTAATTTTTCTAATTATCTTTGTTTGGGTATTTCTTACAAATTAATCAAAAATTTTAATTTTTAAATTAACTAAAGATGTTTTTCGTTGAGAGTTTATAGTACTATTGTCTTCGTCCATGACACCCTTGTTGTAAAAAAACTAGCCAATTATTTAAGAGGTTGTTCGGTTGGAATTCTTTGGGTGGATTTGAATTTTGATTTTTTTAAATATAAAAATAAAAAAAGAACATCATAAAAATCGGAAAAAACGCACAAATAAAATATAGAAATTAAAACAGACATCACAAAAATTTATAAAAATACACAAAATTTAATATAAAAATTCAATAATCACAATTAAAAACTCAATCAAACAACTTCTAATGAGCTCGATAAACTGACTTGCTTTTTCATATAACTTAAATGACTTTTGCATAGGATAACAAAAAAATTTGTTAGATGTCAGGATTTATAGACTAACGCCATATGTTATACATAGTAAATGTTTTTATTGTTTGATTGTTTATATGCGATTATGGAATTGATAATAATAGAATTAGGTCATGAACTGAAATCTACTATTTTACAAAGTAGGCTTAAGATTGTTTTGAGATTTAATCTGGTGCCCAACTGCTGAAGAATTTAACTTCCTTTCATGTAATAATTTTAGTTTTTTTTGTGTGCATTCATTGCACAATCAGGTACAATATAAATTTGTTTCCCCGCATCTCAATCTTATGAGGCACGCTTTACTAACACAATCAATGGATCGGAAAATGACGATATGTTTCGTGATTGATATCTATATGGATTAAGATGACCGATATCCTTAATTGATAAATAAATTTCGTGTCACTGGAAAAGTTTTTAATTTCCCTATCATGCTGAGACCCGCATTGAATTTATAGGAATTTTTAAAACAATTCCACCAAATTTTTTATCATATCGATCTTTTTATAGGTCAATTGTAATGTTGGTAGTTAAAAAGCCACTTTAGGGGCCCATTAATTCTACTTCTATTTCTTGTTATAGTTTTTTATTTATGTTTTTATTAAATAAAAAAAATATGATTAATTGAGATTTATAATAAAAATTAAAAAAAACCATATCTAGATGATATTCATAATAAAAAGGATTGAATAGCAAAATATGTTTGAAATTCATCAAAACAACTCAATTTAAAAAATTATATTAATCAAAAGAAAAAATTATTAAAAGAGATGATAATTCAAAACAAAATTCAATAAAATGTTCTTTTAGTTTTAAAAATCAATTTGCCAGACACAAAAATACAAATTATGTATTTATATAAATATATTTATTTAAAAAAAAAATTAGAGACAAGAAATCAAAATAAACATGAAACAAAAGCATTTTTTAGTGAGTTTTAAAATAAATTATAACAATAAATAGTAAAAGCAAATAGAAACAAAGAGGCCCATACTTTTTAATATTCTACAGCAATATTTACATCCCATTATTCAAGTACCAGTGAAAAAACTAATGATCATATGACACTATTTCAAACACTGAAAAAGAAGAAATTAGAGTATAAATTACTAAATTGAGGAATAATGTATTGGGTTCGAAAAAACATCATCCTTATCTTTTTTACAATTGTTTTCTCTTGAGTTACTATATCCATTTTTAAATTTTTGTAGCCTCTTAATTTTTTGTATTAATTTGTTCCTTACAATGAGAATAGCTAAAGAAGAAAAATACGTTAAAATGCCATTATGATTAGAAAAAGTTTAGTATAAAGGCAAACAATATGTGTAACTTATGAATGAGATGAAATTTTTGTAGAAGTAACTTGATTATCATTGATGTATACAATCTATTAATATAGTTAGTACATGTTACACGTGATAATACATTATATGATTGCTACACATGATAATGTGAAGGGTAGCATACGAGTAACAAGATAACAAATAATAATATCTATAACAAACTAAAGTTAAGCTTAAAAAACTTACCTTTATCAAACTCCTGCAAGTTGATCATCCTGTGAATTGATGGCCAACTTAAGTCGCAATTCTTGAAATTGACTTCGTTGCAATGGTTTGGTAAGCATGTCTATGATTTGATCATTTGAAGAAAGATACCAAACTTGCAATTGTTTTTGTGGCACTTGATTACAAACATAATAATAATCTATCTCTAGATGTTTTGATCTAGAGTTAAAAATTTTCATAGTTGTAAGATAAGTTGCACAGAAATTATCACACCATAGAATAGGGCAATAAGAACTCGATTGACCCAATTCTTTAAATAAAGTTGTTACCTATTGAAGTTTAGTTACTATAAATACCAATACCCTATACTCTACCTCGGTTATTAACCTTGTAATAATTCATTACCTCTTTGATCCCTAAACAATAAAATTTGAATTGACAAAGATACATTATCCAAATATCAATTTACGATTACCTTGAGAGGTAGATCAATACGAATCAATATAGGTAAGAACTATAGAGGAAGAAGAAGATGAAATCAACAAACCATGATTTATTGTCCCTCACAAATAATATAATACATTTTGCTATTGATCAGTGCTCTGATTATGCATAAATTAGGAAACATTATTGATAGAATAAGAAATTTCTAGTTGAGTGAATGCCATATATTACAAACTACCCACAATACTTCCATATAGGGTCTAATTCAAAACTGTTCACCTATATTGTTGGCTAATTTAACTTGTGTACAAGCAAAAGTAGAAATTGTATTTGTTGTATCCATTTTTTCCTAAGATAATAAATCTTGAATATATTTGGATTGTGTGAGAAAGAGTCCTTGTATTATCGAAGTTACTTTTAGTCCTAGAAAATAGTGTAGTGAGCCAAGATCTTTCAATTTAAATGAACTAATTAAAGAATAGATATGAGAGTGAATAAAAGCAAACTTTTTTTTCCTGTTAACAAGATGTCATCCATATAAATAAGATAGTAAGCTTGCATGCCTACACAATCGTAATAATAAAGAGAAGTATCTATCACAGGGAAACAAAACCAAGATGCAATATTGCCTATACTAGACAAAGCTACCATTATCTAGGTACTTGATGTAAACTATAGAGAGATTTCTTCAATTTACAAATATGATTTGGATAAATAGAACTCATAAAACTAAGAGGTTATTGTATGTAAACTGTCTTATCAAGTATTTCATGCAAGAATGCATTAGAAAAATCAAATTTCCTTATTTCCCACTTCTATGATAAGGCATGACTTAAGATGACCTAAATTGTTGTTTGTTTAATAGTTGGACTTTAAGTTTTAATAAAATCAACTTTAGGACATTAATGATAACCTTTTGTAACCAACCTAGCTTTGCACTTGTCAATGGAACCATTAGCTTTCCTTTTGATTCGATAAACCCACTTACATCCAATAAAATTCTAAAAAGGAGACAAAGGAACCAATTCCCAAATTTTTTTAGATTATAAAACTATAATTTCCTAATGCATGGCCTAATGCCATTTATTTGACTTGGGTGGCTTATTTATAGGTGGTTAGTTCACTTTCATCAATAATGGTAGTATGAAAAGCTTGAGGCTTTAAAATTCCTACTCGCAACTATATGATCATGGTATGCATTTTTGAACAAGCTTTAAAAAGGTATTATCATTTTAATATTATGTGAGATCAACAGTTAGTGAAAGTCCATGTGTGGCGGTATTTTATGTAGTTGGTGTTTAAGATAAGGTATAGATGAATTTCTTTAGTTGTTTGAAGTTTTATGTAAGGTAAAACTATTTATATGGGATAGGTTTGGAGGAGTAGATAAGGGAGAAGTTGTAGATGATAAAGTTTAGGGTGGATTAGAAGGTTGGGATGTGTTAGGATCTATTGGATAGGATTTTATCAAATTTAATGGCATAAAAATTGGACTCATTAACAATGGAAAAATTATTAGTATTATTCGAAGAGGAAGTAGATAAAAATATTATTTTTAATTTAAGGAACATGCAAAATATATTGTAGATAGAAAGTAGAGTTATGGGATTGACAAACCACAGAATCAACATGAGAGATTGGTAAAGTATCACCAGTTCCAATTTCCATGACATTTTACCCTTGATTATCATAATGAGACTACAAATTATTAAGATCTAAGGTAAATTGATGGGTAGCTTTAGTATCTATAATCCAGCTGATGTTATGGTTAAGTTGAACTGGGGATGGTAAAATGAGTAGTAAGTCTTGATTTGATCATATTGAATGTCTAATGGTCAAATTTTGGTGTGGAGCAATTCTTGGAAAGATGTTCAAAACCATTGCAATTGAAGTAGACTATGATTACATCACTTTTGATGGCATAGATATGGCCTTAAGAGGGAGGTGAATTAGTGTTAAAAATTCTTTCACAAAACAAATACAAAGAGTAATAAATGCAGAAGCTTAACCAAATTTACCAAAAAACAACCAGATAATATAGATGCGAAAAATAGAAATATAGGGAAAGGAGACAGTACACAATGATTTATCCTGTTTCAGAGTTATTCACTTGCTCATAATCTAATCCTTAACACCACTGTTGAACTTTTGCTCTTATTGTAATTTCAAGATAATAACGTCACAAGTACAATCCCTTTTTACAGATTAAAGGAGAACCTTTCACTCACTTCTTTTTCCTAGGCTCAAGAATAACCTCTCAACCACTCGCAATAATGATACAATTGAAAAACACTTATCTTAATTTCACTTGATAATCACAAGAGGCTAGATAAATGAATGAACAAAAGATGCTCAATCACCTCACACAACTAAACACTTAATAAAATGATGAGCAAAAACTTTCAAATAATCAACCTTAAAAAGCTCTTTGTAAGTCTCAAAATAAAATGATTTGTGCTCAGTTTTCTTTATATCTGACTATTTACTAAACATAACATAGAACAACTTATTTATACTAACGATTTCTTATGGTATCTGTTGCACAACAGTAATATTACCGTTTGTCCAATAAGCAAAACTCGAGTCCAATGATTAATATTTTTATTCATTGTATAACGTTACCAGACATCTGTGTAATTCACAACTTTCGCTATATTTGGTTAATCGATCTCTTAGTTCGATCGACTGAAAGGCCTTCGCCCTTTGCTTCGGTCAATCGATATACCTTCTTCTATCATTTGGTTGACTAACCACAATCATTCGGTTCAACAATCTCTCTCTTTTTGGTGATAACAAATTAAGTAATATGACAAACATAATAAACAGTACAATAGATTATCAAGATCTCCTTAAATGTTGCAAAGTCAGGGAGTAACAGTTGTTAACATATTTGAAAATTTAAAATCATACGATAACATCATATCAAGTAATTAACTCTCCATTAAATGATCAACTCTCTCATAACATATTACAAATATCAAGCGATTACCTCCCCTTCAAAATTTCAACATATTACAAAAACATACATCAATTTATTTTATCATATATTTCTCCCCCTTTTTAGAATCACCAAAAGGGTATTATCACAAGATCAAGTACAAAATAAATAAATGCATAAGTAAAAGAGATTAAAGGCAATTATACTTAATGGATAAGAAAGAGTTAATATTTAATGGATAAGAAAGAGTTAATATCGTAAACAATAAAATGTCAAACATCCAAATTAGTACAAGGATCAATATAAAAACAAGATATAAATGTTAAATGTCTGAAGGTGGCGAAGGAGAAAGTCTGGAGAGAATCTTTTCGGGTAAGGAGTTGTGCTCTTGTAATAAGGTATTATGCTCTTGTAGTAAGGTGTTGTACTCGTGTAGTAAGGCGTTGTGCTCGTCAAGTTGACCTGTCAAGTGGTCCACCTTATTATGAAGTATAATGATGGCAACCTCAACATCATAAGAAGTAGCAATAGGTGCTGAAGAGACTGGCGCAATAGTAATGACATCATCATTAAGGGTTCAGAGGTAGGTTGGGTCGTCGTAGGCAAAACAGGCACATTAGCATCAGCAGGGGGATTTGAACGCTATTGCTGATGAGGTCGAGTCATGTGGCCACCAAAAGTTTGAAAACCCAAGTGCTTTAGAGAGATTTGATCAAAGAAGTAGTATTTCTCAAAGTTATTTTCCATACGAGGAATGTGAAAATATTGGAAGATGTGGCCAAAAATCAAAGTATAGGGAATATGTTGGCTTCTTTTCTTGCCTCAAATAAAATGACTCATGTTATGTAAAATGAAATCCACTAAATGGATTCTCTTACCAAGCATAAGGGTAAAAAAAAACCAGAGATCATCGTAACTTAGGTCATTGTAATGACCACTAGTAGATAGGAAATTATATTTGATGAAAAGGTGATGGAATTTTGGTATGGCGCTCAAGTTTTTAACATCCTTAGGTTTTTTAGCAATGTCCTCCTCATTTTCTAACTGGAAAATGGTTTGAACTCTCTTTGCTAAAGAGTGAGTGACATCAAATTTAGACATACAATCATAGTAAGAGAACATAGAAGAAGTAGGGATACCAAGGTTGTTGTTGATTATGTCTTTTGATGAACGGATAGGAATATCTTCTACTTTGGAGTAGATGATATATTCATCATTCTTCTTAACCTCTCTAAGATTATTAAAAAAAACAGTTTTACAATTGTGGGAGAAGTTTCAACTGTAAGGGTAAGAATAGGATCCCATATTTGATCAATAAAATATTGAACCAGGAAATTTTCCTTGAAAGTATCGAGATGAATAGGTGAAATAAAATGGTTTTTCGAGAGTCTCCTATAAGCATAGTCTTGGATTTCAGCAAAATCAGTATCTAGGTAATCATTAAAGGAAGATATCCTACCCCTAGAAGTACTGCAGCCTCAAGTTCTAACTATAATGTAAAAAGTTAGGTAGAAAAGAAAGGTTTTGAAAAGATAACAAACACCTAAAGAAACTCTGAAAATAGATAAAGAACATGAACAGTTTTAATTGATAGAATTAATCACACAACCTGTAGATACAACCAATCAAGTGTGACCAAATGGTTTTTGAAAGAATCAAAGCTAAACAAGGTTCTATATGAGCATGACATTCTTATGAATAATAGATAATTAAACAAGCTTGAATCAATTAATTTGAAAATTTTTCTAAAAGTTGAAGACAATTTAAAGATACTAAGTTTAATAAATTCAAATGCATACTAATTTCACTGTTTAAAACTTTTAAAATCTAAATTTGATTGAAAAACTTCTTTAACAAAAGAAATTACTTAGACATGAAAATTTAACTTCAATAGGTTTTAGACATATTATGGAAAATATGAAAATTTGACATTTTTAAGAAAGATCATTGTTCGAGTACTTCAAATAAATATTGAATTGAATTTTAAGCACTTTAATTTTACTGAAAATCTAGTAAATTAACCAGAAAATTAACTACCCCTAAATTCTAAGTCTGAAATTTGGGAATTTCAAAATTAAGTTAAATTAAATATAATTGTCTGCATAAAAACTTTGAGTGAATTTCTAATTAAAGTTTAAAAGGGTCAATTTTAGAAAAACACACAAAAATAGACATAAATTCAAGTAAACCTTAATAATAGAAATATGAAAATTAGGAAAAATCAAAATTGAGTTTATTAACATGCAATTTAATGTTGTATGACCTTAATTACACTTCTAATTGCAAGGAAACATAAGAAATTGGGGCTAATTTCTCAATTTAAAGCTGAATTCCTATGTCTAAAACCCTAGGACTCTAGAAACCTAAAATTGATGCAATATAAGTTCATTTGAAGCTAAATGGGAGAGGGTTTTGAATTAGCTTGTTACCAGGATCATAAACATGGCCTAGGAGTCACATTCACCGGTGATGAAGATCATCCAAAACAGTTGACGAAAGGGAGAGTAGCGGTAGGGAGAGCTCTTCTAAGCTAGAAGAGAGAGAGGAGGATGATAGCTTGTGATCTTAGAAACTAGAAACTTGTGTTATGGAGGCTCAGAGGACAAGAACCAGTGACGAAGAAGCTTTAAAGACATCGACAGTGGTGGATGAAGCGAGAGAAAATAAGAGAGAGGAGAGTCAGGGGGACACTTAGCGACTCTACTTCTTTATTTAAAGCCATATTTTCCATCTTTTGAACACTTAGCATTGTTTCTAACTTTTCTTTGCCTTTTGCAAATTCCTAGACCTTGCTTATCATTTTCCATCTTTTGAACACTTAGCATTATTTCTAACTTTTCTTTGCCTTTTGCAAATTTTGATAAAGTTTCTTTAAGCGACTTTACTTCTTTATTTAAAGCCATATTTTCATTCAACAATCCATCATTATCCTTAGACATTGAGTCTAGATCTTTTCTAAGGTTTACATTCTCTAATTTGTTCTCATCTACCATTTTCATGGTTTCTACATTTTTATCATGCAATTTCTTCTTTTTTTTCTCTAAGTCTTCCACAAACTCTAGCAATTCCTTATACGTGTATTCAACTTCAACTTCATCATTTGAGTTAGGAGTACTCACTTCTTTATGAGTCATGAAGCACATATTTGCTATATCTTCTTCTTCGAATTCACTAGACTCGTTCCATCCCGCTTTTAGAGCTTTCTTCTTGAACTTTTCTTTTCTTTCATTTCCTTCTTTTCTTCCTTTTTGTTTTCTCGAATGTGTGGACAGTCCGACCTAAAGTGTCCTTTTTCACCATACTCAAATCATGTTACATTTGATAATTTAGTTCTAAAATACTTACCTTCCTTTCTATGGATTGCAGCTTTTGATCGGATGAGCTTCCTTAAGCCTTTTGTGATGAGTGATATGAAGTCTTCTTCACCACTTTCATATGATGATTCTTCATTCTCGTTTTCATCTTTCTTTGTTGTTTGAAGGCGATGTTCTTCTTCTTAGGTGCAACTTCGTCTTGAGTATCTTTCATTACCATCTCATGGGTGAGTAGAGAACCAATCAGTTATTTGAGAGATAAAACGTTGAGATCATTTGCTTCTTGTATCGTCATCAACTTAAGTTCCCACGTCTTTGGTAGAGATCTCAAGATTTTCCTAGCAAGCTCAACATTGGAGTAGGTCTTACCTAGACCCTTTAAAGCACTAACAATATTATTGAAATAAGAATATATTGAAGAAATATTTCCATCTTGAGTCATCTTAAACAATTCAAATTGATATGTAAGCATGCTAATTTTTGTTTCTTTTACCTGATTTGTGCTTTCAGGCGTAATTTCTAAAATGTGCCAATATCATAGATAGATTCACACATAGAAACTCTATTAAATTCTTCTATGCTCAATGCGCAAAATAAGACATGCATAGCTATACTATTTATGGATACTAACCTCTTTTCTTCAAGATTTAGTTCATTATCATCCTTGATCACTACTTTGTTTCCTACCATCTTTGAAGGTAACATGGTTTTTTTATAAACACACAACCACAGATCCACACTTTTACTTCTAAAAAAATGTCTCATTTTAACTTTCCAATTTAAATAGTTGTTTTCATCAAAATAAGGTGTTCTATGTGTGTTGTGACCTTATAGACTAGAAGAGGAAAAATTGTGCATCATGTGTGCCATATGTGATCATTTCTTACTAATTCATTAGAATTAATTTACTTGTGAGACTCGCTCTGATACCAATTGTTGGAATAGATATGGCATTAAGAGGGGGTTGAATTAGTGTTAAAAATTCTTTCACAAAACAAATATAAAGAGTAATATAAATGCGGAAGCTTAAGCAAATTTGTCCAAAAACATCAAGATAATATAGATGAGAAAAATAGAAATATAGAGAAAGGAGAGAGTACACCATGATTTATTCTGATTCGGTGTTATCCACTTGCTCCTAAACCAATCCTTAACGTCACTGTTGAGCTTTCATTCTTATTATAATTTCAAGATAATAATGTCACAAGTACAATTCCTTTTTACAAGTTAAAGGAGAACCTTTCACTCGCTTCTTTTTCCTAGGCTCATAAATAACCTCTCATCCACTAGCAATAATGATACAATTGAAAAATACTTTACTTGATTGATTGATAATCACAAAAGGCTAGATGGATGAATGCACAAAAGATGCTCAAACACCTCACACAAAAACATACACATAGCTAAACACTTGATAAAATGATGAGAAAAAACTTTCAAATAATCAATCTCAAAAAGCTCTTTACAAGACTCAAAATAATATGATTTGTGCTGAGTTTTCTATATACCTAACTCTCTACTAAACATAACATAGAACAACTTATTTATACTGACAATTTCTTATATATCTGTTGGACAGGGTAATATTATTGTTGGTCCAACGGGCAAAAATCAAGTCTAATGATTAATATTTTTATCCATTTTATAACTTTACCAGACATTTGTGTAATCCACAACTTTTTCTATATTCGGTT
>JAOXYD010061379.1:0-12958 GCA_028565735.1 Pinacopodium congolense | reverse complement strand
AAAGACCACAAGGCATGAGTTTGAAACCTTTTCCTCTTCTTTAGCTTCTTCTACTTCCTTCACCTCTTTGACTTCAATTCCTTCTACATATATTTGCTCCAACCTACACCAAATCTAAAAAAGATATTTGCATATGGATACTTTATCAAAAATACACTTATCTAATGCATTATGTAGGATATGTATAGCCTTTCATTCAAAGAAATAACTTCTTAATCATTTAAAAAAGCATTAAAGCCATTTGTATTAATTTCCTACAGACGTAAATCTTGACCCAAAATAAAAATATTTTAATTCTAATTTTCCAATCAAGAAGTCATTATCATACAAAATTGGTGGCCTATGATGAATATCCAAATGTTTTAAAAATTTCTTTGCAAATTAAAATACTTTAAATACCTTAGGCCAATTTCAATTAAATGAATTCTCTAACCAAAATTCAACCTAAATGATATTCTAAATTTTATGCCAAAAATAAACACATTCAGTTAATAATAAATTGAACACAAGAGCATAAAGTTAAAGAGATAAGGGAAAGAGAGAACACCAAGTTTTCTTTTAGATTAAGTTCTCTGTTTTATAACCTCCTAAGACCTTAAAAAAACTGAAAACATCAAATTTGTAGAACCAAAAACAAGTTTAAATGTTAAGTCGAATTGAACAGGAAGCTACACAGAAAACTTAATAGATTTGAGCAACCTATGTTCTTTAAGCTCAAAAAAATGTTATGAGTGCTTAAAAAATGAAGTAAAAGCTTTGCTAGACTCTTGAGACCTTAAGAAAAATGTGTATAATAATTTTGAATAAACAAAAATGGTTTGAAACCTCAAAATTAAAGAACACAGAAGTTTAAATAAAATAGAGATAATTTTGATGGTAAGACTTTGAAAGCTTGAATCTAAGGAAATATATACTCTAAATTGTAAAGCATGGATCAAACTATCTCTTAAACACTTAATCTAAAAGAAAATAGTGATTTCGAGATTTTAGAAACATATTTAAAACAAAAACAATGAGATTGAATGAAGAGTGGTAAGAAAACTACCAAAACTTAATTAAAATGGATTTCAAGGCTTTAATCTTTCATAAAATGGCATAAAGAGTATTATGAAAGACTTAGAACACTTATATATGGTGTTAAGAAGTAGTTAAAGACGTTAGAAATCAAAACTAGTAGTTTGGGTGTTAAAAAGTCTTTGAAAAAAGAAAAAGAAACTAGTCGTTACACGTGAGAAGGACTTATACGGGGGTTTCTAGAGGGAATACAGTACCTTCCAGCCCATCGTATTAGTCTCTAGAAACAGCCCAATACGAGGATCTGGATAGCCTACCATATTACCTCTCAACCTATTGTATTACCTTCAGAAAATCAGAAAATAAGTTGTAAATAAACTCCAATCCTATCCTAACTTCAATCTAACATGAATTAGACTTCAGAAAAACTTTAAATCATATATTAAGACTATATAAATGATCAAAACACATTAAACAATTCAAAATCATGAATTGGCCTTTGAATTGAGAAAAATATGCAACTTTTACATTCCAAATGTAATGCATGATTAAAATTGATTCAAAACATTTCATAAACCAAAATTTACATCACATCTAAATTCAACTAGATTCAAACACATATAAGTTCAATCATCAATTCAATTCACTTTAAAACATCAAGAAGCATACATTAAAACAATTCAATATATTTTAACTTAATTATGCAACATTTAGCCTATATATCACTCTAATTCAATTTCTAATATGACAAATATCATAATCAAATTCAATTAATTACTAAAATCACAATTTAACTCCTATATGCCTATATGCAAAAATATCATGCAAATGTGATATGACAGGCAAATGTGAAAGCCCTTTTAAGCATTAATAAAGATCAAGATTAGGACACTTATATTCTAAGACACACCTAAAACTAACAAAAATTAATCTTCTTATCTTGATCTTTTTTCATATTCTTCACTTTTGATGATCTAAAGCTTGAACTCTTCTACCTTAGACTCCACAAGTATATTATTACACTTTAAACATTAATATATCTTATAAGAGTATCAAAAACTTAAAAATTAGTAATAATAATGTTTTGTTAAAAATTAGTAATAATAATATTTTTTCATCATCAAAACACATTATTAGAACCTCCTTAGTTCAACAGGATGGATGGTGTTATAATCATGTATTATGTCCAAAAGATTAATGGTAGGGAAAAATGGTGTAATTGATGTCCAGTGAAACTGTCATTATAATTACTGAAAGTGTAATGGCTAGTCGTGAAAGTTTAGTGTAATAGCATTTTCTTCATTTCTAATAGCTAGTAAATAACCAATGGTATTTTGATTTTGCAAACCTTATAAATGAAAGGTGTAATGGTAGGTAAACAAACTTTTTAAGGTTTTAATGAATTTTCAAGTATTATAGTGATGAAAACTTTCAATAATTTGTGTTATTTGAACTGTCATTATTCAATCTAATTTTTAAGATAAAGTTGTTGTTTTCAATCCAAGAAAACGAGTTTTTAAAGTTTTTAAGTGTGCATCATTAATAATTTTCATCTTGCTAAGTTTTTTTAATCCTTAAATAATGAGTTTTCAAGTAAAATGTCTTTGAGGTGAAAATGTTCTTGTAAAAAAGAGGCTGACACAAATTTAAATACTCAATTCAACACTCCCACTAAGCATGATTCAATAGAGAAAATAGCTAGTTTTCATTAAATTAAAATTTAATGTGTAGTAAATATTCCTTCTTTTTTTGTTTTTGTCTTAGTGTGGACAGACCCTACAGGACACAATAAATCTAATTACCAACTACTATAGTTTTCACAACTTTACAATCTCTACCCTCGCCAATTCTATAACTTTACAATTTTTATATCCCTTTTTCATACTAGTTTGGCCATAAATTATATTCAATATTAGGTGCCTCATTTTGTTTCCTCTGTAATGAAAAAAATTAATCTATTTAATTTAACTTTTTATTTTTATTTTTTATTTTTCTTTTGTAATTTTTATTAATTTTTTATTTTTAATATTTTTCTGTTTTCTATTTTTGTATTATTTTTAAATTTGTATATTATTTTTTATTTTTATATTTAAAAAATCAAAAATCAAAAATCAAAATCAAATAAAACCCTAAAACCTTGAGTAATTAAATAGTGTAGCTTCAGATTTGTCCAGTACAAATTTTTAAACGTCAGTCAAGTCAATAAAGTCACCATTGTTATCTTAATCATTGCATACTAGAATTGTTTTTTACCGTTAAAAGTTCTTTTTTTTGTTTTGGCTTTCATTTATAATTAAATAGTTAGGGTTGTTTGATTGAGTTTTTAATTGTAATGTTTTATTATAATTATTGTATTTTATATTAAATTATATATATTTTTATAGATTTTTGTGTTGTCTGTTTTGATTTCTGTGTTGTATTAATATATTTTAATTTTTAATTTTTATGATATTCTTTATTAATTTTTTTGATTTAAAAAATTCAAAAACTAAATCCAATAGGCCAATATTAAAGTTAAAAATGTAGTCTTTATAACCTATAATTAACTCATAAAATAATAATATTTAATCTAATGTATAATACTTAAACACTTACTAATAACTTGGCATCTATTTACATGCATTTAAAGTTTCGTATAATGAAGAAAGTGGAAGTCTACCATTAATTAGAGATGATTAAGACTTACAGTAATATAGCTTAAACTATTTGACAGGTATGAATCATACAAATCAAGGATTTATATGATGAAGTAGAAAAACTCTAAGTATTGAACGATGATAATAAAGTATTGAGTTAAGAAGTTTTGTTCAAAATTTTTTATTATTACAAGATACTGTATTATTATTATTTTATATTTTTGTTAAAATTAGAAATTGAACAGAAAGTTAATTTTCATAATTGATTGATTGAGAGAGCTAAAGAAGCCAACAAGGGAAAATTGACCAAAGTAAAGTGTGAAAATGCAACTCAGAAAATCGAAGAATGTTCATTTTTTGTAAATCCTTATTTGCAATTAACTCTTTAATTAAATGACTTAGAAAATCGAATTTATGGGTTATGGAAATATGGTCGCGATACAAGTAGTTCAAAGTCTTTTGAAGGCATTTTGGGTACTGTCTATTGAACTGGACTGGAGGGTTGTTCACCGTGTCGAGGCGTAAAATTGGGTGCGAAGACCGGTTTGTTGTATGTTTAATAGGAAGAATAACGAGGGCAACGTCTGATTTTAGCTTCAAATAAAGACAATCTAGGGTCAATTAGGGAAAAGAGAAAAAAGAGTTCTTGCACAGTGCTTAATGTTTTGAAAAGAAAGTTTAATATTTGTAATCATCGTTTACCTTTTGAATTAATTGAAGGAACTTTTAAAACTATAAAGTACATTATCTTATTCTTTTTCCTTTTTTTTCATTTCATAATTTTGATATTTACATTTTAAACAAAAGTAAAAACCTGTTTAACTATTAATATTAATGTAAATACACTTTTATAATAAACAATAATTAATTTTAATATAATTTAATATTAAATTAAATATTTAAATTTGCATAAATAAAATCCATTCATAATTATAAGATTATATTAATAAAATATTAACAATTAAAATTTATTTTATTTTAATAACATTTTATATGAATCCAAATGTTTAAATTTACATTAATAAAAATCTTTAACAATTAAAGATTATATAAAAATATTAGTAATTATCAATAATAATAATAATAATAAATATTAATATTACTAATTACCAATAATATTAATTATTAATAAAATATTTATTATTATTTGTAACTCTTTCGGCCTCCAAACCAAATGCTTTCTCCGATGACCACCATAGGCCATACATGAGTAAAGACAAGTAACCGTAAGTGAGTCACAAGCATAGGCGAGTAACCATCAGTAAAGGAGTCGACAACAAGCGCAGGATTTGATAGAGGCAAAACTTGCAGATCCAGGTGTTGTAATCTTTAGTAATGGATCTGTGAAAGGAGAGCGAGATTAAGAGGGGAACACAACGAATTAGAGGCAAAAGAGCGACACCCCTAGCGGTTAAAAGGCAGTATGGCAAGGTGGAGGAGTCTACGATAGAGGTGCGAGATCTGAAAAAGACAGAGAAAAAAAAAAGAAAACAGAGAAAGAAAGCACAACAAAAAACTAAAATGCAACATTGTAATTTTGGTAACAAAACCAAAACCAAACATATTTCTTATCCTCATTTTCTGTGCCAACCACAACAAGCAACATTTCAAAACATCCCCTTTGTGATGAAATTTGAGTTTTTACTATGAATAAGGAGTTAAATCAATTTAAGAGAAATAAGGTGTGAACTGTAGTACTTAGGCCTAGTGATCATCAAATTATAGTTATTGTATAGGCATTTAAAAACAGACTTGATGAGCTAGTCGATATTGTGAGAAACAAAGCTAAATTGATAGCCAAAGGTTATAAATAAGAAGAAGAAATAGATTATAAGAAAACCTTTTCACCTATAGCTAGATAGAAGTAATTAGATTATTTCTTGCATCTACAATATATATGGGTTTCAAATAGATGTGAAATTTTCTTTTTTAAATGGTTTTATTTAAGAAGGTTATATTGGCCAATCACCTAGTTTTGAAAATTATCATGCACCTAATCATGTTTTCAAACTTTTTAAATATTTATATGGTTTAAAATAAGTTTCTAAAGATTTGCATGAAAGATTGAATGCTTTTTATTTTGTTGAGAAAATGACTTTACTAAGGTTAAATTAAATACTACTCTTTTCTTCCAAAGGCATGATGATAACATTTTAATTGCTCAAATTTATATTGGTAATATGCGAGGCTTTACATTGGTCGTTAGTAAACCTGATATTAAGTTAAGTATATGTGTATATGCTAGATTTCAATCAAATTATAGGGAGTTTCATCTTTTAGCAGTTAAGCCATACTTACATAGTTGTATGGAACCATCTCATTAAGACTTTGATATCTAAAATATTTATCTCTAGAGTTTGTTGCCTATTTTGATGTAGATTATGTTAGTAGTATATTAGATAAAAAGAGCACATTTGACATTTGTCAATTTTTAGGCAAAGAATTCGTTTTATAGTTCAGTAAAAAACAAAATGTGATAGTATTGTAAATTATAAAAGAGAAATATGTAACTATCGATAGTTGTTATGCATAAGTTCTCTAGCTTAGGAAGCAACTTAGATATTATGTCTTAGATCTTACTAAGATCCCTATTAGGTATGACAACACTAGTGTCATTTGCCTAATAAACAATCAATTTAAAACTTTAGGAATAAGCACACAAAGATCAGGTATCATTTCATTAAAGATCATATGCAAAATCATGATAGTTAATTGGAATTTGATGATACAACATACTAATTGATTGATATTTTCACTAAACTTATGAATGCGAATAGGTTTTACATGATTAGTATTAGACATGATTAATGGCAAGTCTCTTTGAAATTTTTTTGTAATTGTGTATGCTTTTTAACATTCTTGTGAACTCCTTCATAATAATTGTTGTATATTCAATGCCTTTATAACTTTTTGATGATTTCAAAAAAGAGGAGAGCTTTTATGATAGTATATTCTTTGTTTAAGGGGAGTTATTATTTGAATCTTCTTATGGCATATGAACTATGTTTGTGACATTTATCATTTTGTTCTTAATGCATAATATACATTTAGATCTTGTTTATATTTATTGTTTTATAATGTATTTGTACATATATTTAAAGGAACTATTATGCTTAAATTAAGGGGTAGGAATGTTTAAATGATTGAAGTATTGTATAGATGATGCATGAGTTTAGGAAGGGCCTTGACTTGCTTTATTATGCATTTTTGGCTCTTTAATATCACATATTTGTCATCATTGAAAAGGAAAAGATTATTGAATCAAGGGAGGTTCCAATCTAGGTTTTAATGATAACAAGCATGTTTATTACTAATGATTTACTTTATAATGAAGATTTTAAAAGATAGATTCATTTAAGAATCATTTTATTAAAATTTGGAGCAAAAAGAATGGACATAAAGACCAAAATTGAGCATAAGGAAAGATAAAAAAAAGTTAGGATCTTGAAGAGGTTTATTTAGAAATATTGAACTTGTTTGTAAGTCTTTTATGAAGGTTCAATAATTTTAGGGGTTCAAAATTATATATGCATTACATAAGTTTTCTTAATATTCATTAAGTTTCATAGATTAAGACATTTAAAATTTTTTTGTTTAATTAAGAGTCTTAATCACTAAAATCTTTGTGCGGAACTTTTGAATTAGATTAAGCTAAGTTTCTGTAAAAAGAATAATGATGAACCAACAAGTTGTTCAACTTTTTTTTTATGATGAAAAAATATCTTTACTAATATATTTATGAAGTTCGTTATGTTTAAGATAGATTTGTAGGAAACGTAATATGAAGATACGTGTATATTAGGCCTTGGAGTTGAAGAACATGGTTCGAAGTGTTTAGAAAAGTTTATAAATATGCATGTATGTTGAGCTATGGAGTTAAAGAACATGGTTTAAAGTGTAGAGACAAGTTAAATAAAGATAGGTGAAGATTAAGATGGAAATAGCATTGGAGCAAAACTTTAAGTTGAAGATAGACGATTAAGTTTAAGAGTAGAATTTGATAGGTTTTTATAAGTGAGTTTATGTGTAAGTCTCTTTTTAGTCTTACCATAGTGTCTAAGGGCTCACATCATATATATTACATTCATGTGTAGTGATTTGCATATAGGATGCATAATCAAGAATATTTCTTTGTAATCATTGTATGTCAATATCCTCTTAATAGATGAAATTAGATTTGGTGTTGAATTAATGTGAGTATGTGTGAATAAATGGAAGATTAGGTTAAAAGGTTAGTGAATCTATGAAATGAATATTGACAAGACTTATGCCTTGTGTGGATTGATTAATGAATATGATAAATGAAGTGGTAAGTTGATATGGTAATGTGTATGATTGAGTGAAAAAATGAAGTTGAAATTAGTAAGATAAGTTGTTAAGGAAAGTTAGTAAAATGGATGAATATGATTGTGTTAATTTGTGTAATTGAATTGAATTGTGTCAAATAGAGTTAATATGTTTTTGATGATGTTTGAAATGTTTTATAATGTGTATGCATAAGTTATAAGTTGATTTGGAATGAATTTAGTGTGAAAAATGGCATGGAAACTAATATGAGGAGTGGACTGGTTGATCAGCGCATGAACTGCTTAGTAGCCAAAGTGAGATTTTTGCTCTAACAATTAGAAACCAAAAGAAACTCGTGTTTAATACATCAGAATGTTAAGCAATGGTAATAAATGGCTATTTTGAGGTTTTAGGCTTATAAATAATTGTTTTTGTATAAGTTTTATGTATTAAATGTGTGAAAAACAGTCATACAAAGTGATTTGAACATTTTTTAAATGAGTTTCTAGTTAAGTGTTGTTTGAGTTTTGTATGAGTGTTGTGAAGTTTGTGTGTTGCATTGAATTCAAGTGTAGTGTGAGCTCTTAAACATCTTGGTGTGTTAAGACTGACATTTTAGAAGGTATTGTAAGGAGAGTTGTGAGCCTATCCTTAAGCATTAAAAAAAGGAAAGTTGTGAGGTTATCTTTTAACCTTACAAAAAGAAAAGAGAAAGGTAATCATTAAGTTTTGAAAAAGGATTATAAAAGTTATCCTTAAACTTAAAAGAAAAAGGATTTGTAAACTAATCCTTGAACCTTGAAAAAATATTGTAAAAGTTATCATGGGACTTACAAAAAGAATTGTAAACTAACATTGTATTTTTGTTATTATAATGAAAATCTCTAAAAGGTTTGTTAGGGATTGAATGTAGGAGAAAATGGGCATTCCCGAATTAGGATAAATAAGTTTTTTTTTCCTCTTCTTTTCTACTTTATTTATTTACAAGTTTTTTAATTATTTGAATTATTATTTATTTAACTTTTGTTTGATTATTCATTTAATTTGGTGAATTAGGAATTAAATTTTAACTTTTGCATATTGGAGAATTGGAAAACTTAGATTTGTTTAACTTACAAAGAAAATTTTAAAGTTCCTAATTCAACCCCCTATCTCTTAAGTGCCATAAGGACAAATAAATAATTCTAGGAAGCTTTAAAAACTTTGAAAAGTTTACAAGTGTTGAAAAGTGTGAACATAAATTTTCATAGGCCATGATGTATTGTGTTTTAGAGTTTAATTAAAAGATCTTGGTGCCTAAACTTAATTTGGAGAATTTTGAAACTTGATTGAATTGGTTTTAATACAAAGTAATGGTTTTGGAATGTATTTTTAAGAATTGAAAAGGTCTACAAAATTAGGAAATTGGTTTCTAGAAGTATTGATCAACCAATTTTTGTGGTGTGGTCAACCATTAGTTAAATTTCCTGTAGACTAGCCGACTAATCTTTTAAGTGTGACTGGTCGACTAGTTAGGGCTAATATTGAGTAATGGCGAGTCCTGTTTTTCTATTTAATGAAATTTTTAATAAGTACAACACATATCAAACATTTCTAACAAGATTGGAATGGCCATATATACATGTCTTAAGGGTTGTTAAACAATATTTATAAAAGTTTTGATGAGTTTTTAAAATTTTGTTAGATTAAAGTGCTATATTTAAGCTTTCTTTGTCATTATTGAGCATTCATTAGAAGATTTTTTTGTTCTTAAGCTAAGAATTTCTATTTTGGGGTTCTTAAACCAAGAAAATTTGATTTTTTTGCATTCTAAAGGTTTTAAGAGGTTTTTAAAGTATATTTTCATCTTGATGCGCTTTTGAGCCTTAAGTTATTGGATTTTTAAGTAGGTCACCTTTAAAGTGTAAATCATTTTGTAAAATGGGGGAGATGAGCTCGTCGCAAGTTATCAAATAATAAATTCCTAATTACCCAGACTATACAGTAATGGTGAGCTAGGGTCAAACCACAGAGAGCTGGGATGCAAATGCTATTTCAAATGTTACAAGAAAAAGAAAAGAAAACACCCAAAAGAGATGAAAGCGAAATGAGATAAGATATAATGAATACAAATAAAGAGATAAACACAAAGCAAATTTAGACAAGACTAATAACAATAACAAAGAAGTGGGTTGGAGATATCTTTAGGATTTCGAGATGATCATTGATTCTTGAATTTAAATAAGAGGTACTATAGTCACAGTGTTAGAATATAGGATTAAATAGGCCCTCAAACCCTCAACTCCTCTAAATTAGATAAATCTAACGAGCTCTAGAAATGCCCCTATCCTCATCTATAACCTAGAACAAGCTCTCTAGATTTAATAGTGAAAATGCTTTTAAGTACGAAGGAATGACTAACTTATGTCACCTACTAATAAGTTCAGAAGGTGTAACCTAAAGGTATGAGACCCTAGGTTAGTTGATTAATTGTCCTAACAAATTCAAATAACCTATTGCTACTTTTGAGAATCACTAGGGATTATTACATATCACACGCTTAAACCAGGCTTTTAGATTATGAAGTTACCTAAAGGGTGATCAAGCCTAAAAACAACTCTTAATTCATGATATTTAACCTAAATCCCAAACAACCTAAACATACACGCACCAAATTAAGCATAATTTCAACTCCATTCTTACAATTTTCATCCCTTCATCCTTCTAATATCTCCAAACCCCTAAGAGAACTAGTCTCACATATTCAAACTATTTAAAACAGAGATCACATAAGCATAATCCATACTTAACTAAATAAATGAAAAGCTGGAAAATTTAAAATACTTAATGAAAAACACAATTGAACACTTAAACTAACATAAACTTAAGTTAACTAAGATATTAATTAATTAGATAAAATCTATTTCAACAAAGCTCAAATTAATATTCTAACAAAAAATTCCACCACTTATTACTTGAACAAAAACTGAAATTACTTAAATTAAGACCTAAAAACAAGCACAAATTTTTAGTTACTAGGCATAAATGAACTAAGGACACTAAGTATAAACAAAACTCCATTGAATAACACTTCACCCAATCTGATTTTTAATCAAAACAAATATGGAAAATGTTAAAATCCAAATCTTAAACAAGTAAGATAAATGTTGGAAAATTAATACAAATGAAATAAGTAAAAATTCAACACTTTACCTTATGGAAACTTAAGTTACTTAAAAAGCCTAAGAATATGTGTAAAGACTAACTACTAAACATATTAGATATGTTTGAAACTTCATGAAATAAAACATTAAACAAATTAATATTAGAACATAACAAATCTAGAATTATTACTGATGGTCGCATTATTTGACCTCGTTATCGAGAATAGCATTCAGCCACACCTATACTTTCTGATGATGCTCAACCACAGTGCTCTGCCACCCCCATATTGCATGAGGATCCTGCTACTCCTATACTTCTAGGTAATGATGTGACTCTACATTCCATGGTGGGGATACTGAGCCCATTTAAAGTCAGACTGTAACCCTTCCTTCAGTAGGTGATGAGGACATCTCTGCACCAGCCTGTAGTACATCTGCTGAGCCTCTACTCTTCCCTTCAAAGTTAGAGATCACTCTCATCCATCGCGAGCTTACCTATTTGAGGCATCACTTTTCCACTAAGTTTCATGAGCATTCTTCTCTACTTCATGAGTATAACACCTTGCTACGTGAAATTCTCTCTTAAATTCCTCCACGACCTCCTTCAGATCCTTGAGGATTTTTTTTATGTTATGTATTAATGTATAGATGCTACTTTACACTTCTTTATTTATTTTATTGCCTCCTTGTTATGAAGGCTTTTTAGGTATATGTTCTCGTTTAAAATCGCTCTTCTATATTTTTCCATCTTACTTATTGTTGGATGTGTTTTCTGCTTATACCTTGTGCCTTTACCCTTTTAGTGATTCCAAAAAGGGAAAGATGATTTTGATATTATGCTTTAATCTGTGAACACAACTATATTCTATAAGGTGAGCATATTATGCATATGATGAGGGGGAGTTTCTATTGGTATGTGTTGAGGGGAAGTTGCTATTCCTTAATTAGCTACACCTTGATTTTGACATGTTTAAGGAGAGTTCATGTCTTAATTAATGTTTATCATAGTTTGTGTCTTGTTTAATTTTTATCATAGTTTGGTTCTTTATCATATTTATAATATGACTTAGTTTTGACATCACCAAAAAGGGGGAGATTGTTTAACCAAGGAAGGTTCCAGCTTATTTGGGTAATAACAAAACAAATTATATTACTAATGTTTATGCTTTTGAGTATGTTGAAAGGTAGGTTGGATAAAGCTTGAGCTTGATCATTCGAATGGTCTTGAAATTGAAAACAGAAGAATTACATGAAGACTCAAGCTTGAAGAAGTAGTGTTTAGAATAAGATTATACTTTTGTAAACTTTTCTTATCTTGTTGTTAAATTTTTTCAAGAGGCTTATAATTGATTATTCATGCTACATATTCTAGAATATGCATATAGGTACATAATAAAGAGGTTTATTTGGTTGATCTAAGTCTTACCCTCTTGATGATTATCTTAAAATGGTTAAGATGGAATAAGTTAAGATAATGAAGGCTTTAAAAGAAAGACTTGAAGTTCGTTTATAATCGACTACTAGTGTTGATACAGATTGACCAAATAGGTTTAATCGGTTGACCGAACTCTAACTGAAACAAAGATAAAGATATATCGGTCGACCGAATAAGGGACGATCGATGGAACTAATGACAAAAGTTTATCAGTCAACTAAACCAGGTATTTCGGTAGACTGAATGTTTTTGAAATTATGGATAAAGGCATGATTCACTTGATTACATAATGGCAAAAGCATTTATTAGTTTTCTACCCGTTGGACAACGGATATTAAAACCATTATGCAACGGATATCTTGAGATATGTGCATCATAAATAGCTTCCTATGTAACATGAAAATTTGTGTAAGAGATAAGAAAAGCTTTTTAATGATACAAGT
>JAOXYD010061368.1:0-12959 GCA_028565735.1 Pinacopodium congolense | reverse complement strand
CAATAATAAGGATAAGGATAAGGATATTTTGATCTTTTTGTTTGTTATTCCTTTATCATTCCAAGTTTATATTTTCAAACGAAACACTGCCATAGAAATTCTTTAGTAGTAAACTAAATAAAGTAATACTTATTCCATTTTATTCCTAAAGAATAGCTATTCAATTCCTTATCTATTTCATTCTTTAAACCAAACATACTATTAGGCATGAACATACAAATTGAACAATAACAACATAAATAAAACAATTTAACATCAAAATACCGGTGAAAACATAATAATTAATGCTAAAAAAACCTACAAATTACAGCCCTATCAATTCCCCCCTCTCCTCCCACCCACACTTAAACTATTGCTTTTCATCAAGCGACTTTTATAGACACTCAATCAAAAAAAACTTTAATAGCTTTTCAAATTTCAAACTTGTTACTCTAATCTAGTTAATGCAACTAGTATAGTTAAGTATATCCTATTCACTTTTGATTATGAATTTGCAAACTTTGGTCAAAACATATAGTCAACTTAACTCTTTACATATCCTATTAAACTTTAAAGAAACTCATAGCACAATCATGAAAATCATTATGAGGAATTCCAATGACATATGCATTTTATGCTTCATCATCCCTTTATTTATTTATTTTACTTTACTTTTTTTACAAGTGCATTTCACACTCCATCTTGTCTTGACAAGTGGGCTTTACGCTCCATCTTACCTTTTTTTACGCTTTTTTTTTTCAATTTGCCAAAAATTAATGAAATTGAACCCCCTATTCAAATTCACAAAAACAATTATATAAAAATTCATCAAAATTCAATAAACATGCATAAAGATTCAACCATATAAATAATTTTCCCAATGGTTAAATGAATTCATAATCAATCATAAATTATTCAATTTTGAGTATACTGACCACATCAACCAATTAAAGCACATTATTCAACATTTAATTAACCATTTCAAAAATTTTCATGAAATATCAAATAAATCACTCTTAGATTCAAAACAATATCAAGTGTAAGAAAATTAAATTCTAATTCCCTCTCCCACACTTAAAATAAGCATTATCCCTAATGTTCAAATCAAAATAAACATAATAAGGGAAAAATGGGAATAAGAGTACTCTACTAATTGAAATATGACCTTTTTTTCATTTGGAAGTGTGGAAACCTATTTTATAGCTAAAGAGACATAAAATAATAAATCTCCAATATTATTATTATTATCATGTGTACATTTGAGAGCTCGAAATATGAAAAATAACATCAGTGAACAAAAAAATAAATAAATAAAAAGAAAATTTACAATCACAAATATCATAACTACTAGGACTTAAGTCCTCATATTGCATATGGTCCCATACCTAATCCTTCTAAGTCTATATGCAATCTATCTGGCTTTACTTATTGGCCATCCTATTCTACATCCTTGTAAGAATCTCCATAATGTACTAGTGGCTAGCTTGGAGGGAAAAGAGGAGAAAGGAATGATTATTGGTGGTGGCTATAAGCTAGGAAATGCCTCAAAAGAAGTCCCAACATTACTCTCTTCCTTTAGAGTTAGGCTCGAAATAGTAGGGTCTTTTACCCCCTCATCATCTCGCAATGAGTACACATGGAGGTTGTGTCATCGACTTTGAACCCTACCATACTTTTACAACTTAAATATTGTGCATGAAATGACTATCGCACAAAGGGTCGAAACAGTGGCCTCTCTCTTAAGGTTGACTCCAAAATCCTTAAAGATCCTTATAAGTAAGCATAAGAATTATAAGTTCTTATTCAAACACTAAATCTAAGTCACGTCACGCATGTAGGGAATCATGAAACCATCTAATGGTAACCCAGTGAGGATCCCAGGATTATGAAGCATCTTATATAGTATATAAGTGTCCTAAAACCTCACTTCATTCAATCCACCGGCCATAGGTAGGACATTGGCACTCACCATAGCTATAATGACTCTCTCTCTAATGCCTAAGCGAGAAGTAGGGAATGTTTTAAAGTTGGATATCCTAGATAACCCTAGGGAATTATGAGAAACTATAATAAGAAGAAAATCAGTATTAGATGTTATTGAATCCCTACGTATGGTGTCCTTCTATTATTCATAAACATTGCCTTCATCAAACACACCTAATAATAAGGATAAATAACTACGAGTAATATCAACTGGTGTATAACTCACAAATGACCGAATCTAGATTATGTCTATCTCCTCCTTCTGCTCTATGTTTTAATAAAAACTTACAAACCAATGTAGGATAGTACAGGCCTGTGAAGCTTAATGTTGCCTCCCATCTAACACTCTTAAGGCACTAATGTTGGTTATTAGTTATCTATTAAGGCCAATTTATCCAAATTAATTACCAATTTAAGCAATTGAAGCAGATTTCATTTTTAAAAATTTCAAACCATCTCTTACAGTAAGTATACTGATCACAAGTAATATAGTGAAATATTTAAAATTAGAATTATCATTCAAACAAGATTTTCAAATTGAAAGTACGAAGTCAATTAAATCAAAATTATCGAGAGCGGTCTATTCGAATGAAATTACTAACTAACATTGCCAAAATTAACTTAAAAATTATCAAGTTATGCAAAGATGATTAAGTTTAAGTTTAAGTTTAAATTTAATGATCACCTAATGGATTAAATGGCTAAGGAATTGGTTTTCAATGAGCTAAATGGATTAACTAAGGATTGAGAGGCTTGTCCTAGGGTCACTTTACTAATTTAAGGTAATGTTATGGTTACGACAATGCCTTTTCTCTAATTACCCTAGTTGAAGTTTGGTCATTCATAAATCTGGGGCATTAAGTTTAATGTTTAATAAGCTTAACCTTAAAAATTCCAATTTTCAGATTATAACCTTTAAGATAAATCAAGGTTTGGTTATGTAATGATTTAAATAAGGTTTTTTAATGAATTGTCTAATAAATTAGGTATGTCTTTTGGATCCTAAGTTGTTTCTTAACTTCATTCTAAGTGATCCAACTAGAATAAACATTAAGCTCTTCATTTAAACAAAAGACAGCCTTCAATCACAAATGAAATCATATTCAAAACATATTTAGGTCATTTACTAGCCATACCTTAGCCAAAAATTAATTTAGCCACTCATTTAAATCAAGAAACACAAGATATTCATCATATTCTTGAACATGTAAGAAAAAAGAGTGGATTTCAATGTAAAAATAGGTTTAGAATGCACTAAACCTTGCTAAAAACACGTTTACATATCTGAATCGCATGTATAAGCTATTACAATCCTCAAATACAAGCTTAAATATGCAAAACAAAATCAAAAAGATGAACACAAGAAGTAAGCTTTAAGACTTGAGATAATATGAATTTCTACTATAAAATCACGTTTTCTCTGTCTCCTCTCTTATTTTTCACTATATATGTTTGGAGCAAGTTGGAAGCAATTTGCATAAGTTGAACCAATAGGAGGAGAAGATACAGTTAGAAATGTTGTGATAGGTGCGTAAACAACATTTAAAATTGATGTAAACGGCATTGTTATGCTCCCACCATTTAGGTCCTAAAAAGGCCTTAAATGTAGGTCTAGACTTAAACATGAGTTGGTTCTAGGCCGTCGTTTAACTCCTATTTTTGCTCCAATCTTTATATTTTACTTGATTTCACTTTAATTTGGATATAATCTAAAAATTAAGCAATTCAAAACACAAATTAAGCGTCAAGATAAGGGTAAACTTACATCAAAACATCATGAAAATCACTATGAAATGAACTCTTGTCAACTAACTATATCAAACTCAGACACTGTAACAAGGGCCATTGATCTCGCCATAATGGTGCCATTGCCATTATGAGCCTCATACCACTTCAAGTGCTCCCTCGTAGTAAATCGTGACTTATTGAATGTAAGTGGTTTCCTTAAAATGGATGCTAGGAAGGATCTTAGAGACATTTGAGTAAAAATTGCATAAAAAATGGACTAAAAGGAGCTTGAATTTGCTATAAAATGGTTGGAATATGCTTTTCACCAATGCTAAAATACGCTCTCCAACACTAGAATTTTCTCTTACCACCACCAACAATAACAAGGCTTAAAATTTGTCCCAGAACATAGAACAAGGCATAAGGAATATAGTGATGCAAAGATCTAGCCCTAATAGTGAAGGAACAATACCAAATAATGGAATAAAGATGGCAGTAGTGGTAGTGGGTGGTTTCAGGTAGTAAAAATGGGAAATGGACGAGAAAATGGGACAATCTTAGGCAAAAATGAGTATACGGCGTGATAGGGAGTCAAAAACTTGCGAAAAAAAGGCTATGTTAGGACAAAAGAGGTGTTAGTAGAGAGTAATGGGTTATGGCTTAAAGAAAAATGTCATGGGGAAAAAGAAAGAAAATCAAGGCATAGCTCAAAAAAATGCCATATTTGCATGAAATGAAATAATGATTAACAAGGACTACAATGGTTTCATTGAAGACTTGCATTAATGTCTCCTATTCGCACTATAATGATGGGTTAGGTAGACTAAAATGACACTATTATAAAGGGCCATTAATGATCTGTTCATTATTCTTCTCTATGATTTTATTCCCAAGTTCTACTAATTCCTCCCTAACTTATGATCCATCTAAAATTATGTGAATATGCATCTAAATTACTCAAAAATACTAGATCCCAAGAAAAAAAAATGAAAGAAACTAACTAAGAGAGAAATCAACAAATGAAAACTAGCTATTAATCTAAAAAAAACTAATTTCTAGGTTGAGTTGATGTCCAACAAGTGCTTCTTTTACATCTTTAGCTAGATGATGACATCTAGAAATCATAGGGAGCTTCAAATCATTATTCCTTAGAACCTTCACTTTGTCCATAAATGCTAAACATTCATGTCTGTCAAATGGAATGTAGGACCATAATTATACTAGACTCCTCATCTTTTCACCAAAATTTAAGTTATTAAGTGTGGCTTTTGCTTGGATAGCACTAGGAAAACTTAGACACTTAAGCTCATTAGTCCTGACTCCAACATAATTACATGAGCCAAAAATAAAGGAGGAATCTAATGATTTAAAAATGTTACGCACTACCTCTTCATCTTGAGGCTTAAGAATTTACTTTCCTCTCTAAAAATCCTTTATTACTCCAATAATGGCTATAAGGTCTTTTCAAGAAGATAGGCACGTCCTTATCCTCTTTTATATCTAAAACTAAGACTATGGTGACAGATCAATTAGCTAATTGTAATGAGACTATAGTGGGCTTAGACTCCTCTAGTCCTAACTTTCTAAATATATACATAGGTACTAAATTGATACTTATTCCAAGATATCATAATCCTATCTATTGTAAGTTACCTACAATACATAGTATGGTAAAACTCCCAGCATCTTAAGTTTTGGAGGTAACTTCCTAAGTGAAACTAAAACACCCCTTATTAAGTTTAACAATCTTGTACTCCTCAAACTTCCTCGTGATTGATAGAATATCCTTCAAGAAATTTGTATAGTAAGGTATCTGAGTTAGTGTCTCAGAAAACAAGATATTAATATGCAACTTCTTAAACACCTCTAAAAACTTTCCAAATTACTTATTTAAGCTGGCATCCTTTGGTCTTTACGGATATGGAATCCTAGGCTTATATGGTTGCATATTAGGATCAGTAAATAGTTTAAGTCGCTCCTCCTTTTCAATTTCAACTTTTTTATCTTTTATATTCTTCACTATCTTCTCTTCTCTTCTACTTCCTCCTTCTTTTCTAGACTTGTAATATCCAGGTTCTTACCACTTCTTAAGGTGATACACTTAATAACTTCCCTAGGATTAGCCTTAGTAGTAATAGATAGCTTATCCAGTAACCTCTCCTACAAGATCTGTGCAATTTGGCTCACCTGAGTTTATAAGTTCCTAATTGAAGCCTTATGGTATTTCATCCAAGACTCATTAGTTTGGACATATTTCAACATAATATCCTCAAAACTAGAATTTTTCTTGTGGTAAAGGTGCATGGGCTCTAAAGTCAAATGGTAGGATTCTCTAAGAGTTTACTAGTAAAGGATTTCGGTACTTCTGGCTATTTTTTAAAGAGAAGTTTAGATGGTTCCTCCACCCAGAATTGTAATTGTTTGAGTAGCAATTTTCTTATTGTTTATTAAAATTCCCTATTTACTGGGCCTACTCAGCCTCACAAGAGAAAGGATTTCCTAATCTATGGATTAATAAGAGAAACTACCAGAGTTTTGACTCACTACTTTCCCTCTTTATGAACTACTACTAACTCCACTCACTAGATTACCCAACTTCTTATTGGGTACTTCTATTTAAGATACTAAACTATATTTTTATCACATGAACTCTATATGGTTTTCTAAAGTGATGCTCATAATGTTATTAGAAGTTGTTCATTGCCATCTTCTTTATTAGCTGCTTAATCTAACATTTTCCTCATTAAATCACATCTAGTAGTAATATCTATGGTACCATGGGTAAAGGGTATGACTTTAGAATAGAAAATATCCACTTACTACTATGTACTATATCCATGATTCATGAATTTATATAGCATCTCCCTTAAACCCTCCCAAGTCTCATATAGACTCTTATTTTCATATTGAACAAACAATATAATTTCGATTTTCATTTTTACTATCTTGGTTGGTAGGAAGAATTTGTATAAGAAGAGTTCCATCCCAAGTAATGCTGGAACCAAGTTATAGGGTAGAGAGTTAGGTTCTAGCTTTATCTCTAAGGTAGAAAGGAAATATCATAAGCTTAATTGCATCCTCTAAAATCCCATTATATCTTAATAGTTTTCAAATATCTAAGAAGGTTTCCAAATGGGCATTTGAATCCTCTAAGGCTAAGCCTCTAAACTATTCATGTTAAATCTAGGTCTACTATGCTAACTAAAGTTCTACCACTATTTCCTATGGCTAAGTCCATTATTGTAGGTTCCCTACATTCTTCCTAATGTTGCACAACTATGTTACCTGGTTGTTCCATCTTTGCATATTCAATTTTTTTCTTTTAAATGTTCTTTACTACAAGTCTCTACCTCTATTTTTTTAATGTTCCTATTTGAATCGCTTTCTTACGTCTATGTATAGTTAGCTAGTATGCATGAAAACTAATAAATTAACTAAAGAAAGCAACTAAAGTAATAAATAAAGATAAGTCGAGTAAAAGCAATAAAAAATTCAATTAATGAATGCTTTTGATCAGTACCAACCAAATTCTATCTCCTATACTAGTTCTGTGGAGGAATGGAATATTTGTTGTAACCCTGCAACTAATGAATGTGGCTTTCTAGTATGCTAGGAAATTTGGCACTTAACCTCCTTTATTATGTGAGCAGATCTCCTCATAATAGGAGCATTCTTAGTAATCGAAATGAATGTGGTGTTTGGCCAAGACTAAAGGTTTATAAGGAACTTCTTTTTGTTATTTATAAACCTTAATCTTCTAGTTAAGTTCTACTATCTATATGTAACCTTTGTATAGGTGATTCTTCTAGATATTGGTCTTCGTTTCTCTTATAACCTAACAGTTATTATACCTAGTCTTGGCTTTACTAATTGATTAATTTATTTAATTTTTGAAAAAATTAATTAAAGACTAAATGCAGCAAATAATCTATAAAAGTTAGCAAAAATGATAAAAATAATAAAAATGACAAAAAATAACCTGAAGATTAATTGACATTAATTTATTCCTAGTGTTATGAGTGTGGATCCCTGCTAACGGCGTTAAAAACTTGTTCTACTACTAGTTATGGTCTTCATACTACTCTTTTTAACTCAAAATTTAAATTAAGACTAGCTATAAGTAAGTGTGCATGTCAACAAGTAATACAATATATTTATTGGAGTATAGATTACCATTCCCTCGAGGATCTACCTATCACTATTAAGTCACCTAGATTACAATTATTTAGAGAATCAAATTGACTGATTGATTAAATTAAAAACTACAAAACTAAATTTACCAACTATTCAATTAACATAAAAGAAATCAAAATTGCAATTAAGAATTACTAAATCAAATGTATAGCTAAGGTTTATAAGTTTTAATAATTCAATTGAGTTTTAAAATGATTATGTGGCTTATCTTTACAAAAATAAGACACAATTGTGGTTAAGATTTTGTCGTATCTCTATTGATCATATATTTATTTTTGGTCATTCATCGAACTTAGATAATACGCTTAAAATTTAAGAAGTTTAATCCTAAAATCCTTATTTCGAAATTAATACCCTCATAATTAACCAATGTTTAGTCATTCACTCATTGAAATTTTGTTTTTTATTAACTTTTCTAATTACTAGGATAGATTCCTCAAATCCCTAAATATCTATGACTTTATTTTAATTAGTTCGTTTAAAATTGATAATTAAGTACTTAAATAAAAAAATATTTGCACATAATTCATGCAAAGTAACCAATCAAATCATCTGCTAACCTAACCTTAGCTAATAAATAATTTAACCACATTTTTTAATCTATAAACATAAAGTATTGAACAATAAACACTTATCTATTAATTAAAACAAAAATAAGTTAAGATATAATGGAATAAAAGTTTAGAAAATATCAAGAGCATGCCCCAACAAATTTCCAATATCTAACACGTTGTTTTACTCTAGAGAATCCTCAAAACTAATGACGGTTATTTATTACAATAAATTGAAAGCCCAAATAATAGAAAAACTAAAACTAAGTTGAAAAGTGTCTAAAAGATGAATAAAATTTGACTAAAATCTAACAAAATTCTAATTTAAAGCATTAAACATAGATTTATATATGGCCTAAGTAGGTTTAAGGTTAAATAGGATATGAATTGTTAAATTTATCCTTTAATCCTTTACTAGAGCATGCCTCTAGAGGCATCAACGACCTTTGAATTTCAACAATGTCATTATACACCCACGTTATTCTTCTATCTTTATAGTGGACTTCAATGGTGATCTGCTTAGACATTAACAACATCGTTAATAAGTCATGTTATTCTCCTAAGTTGATAATAACTATCTCTTCAATGGGACAACAATGGCGCTATTAAAGTCATATATTGCTATTCTAGAAAATCAACCACACTTGATCCTTTTTACACAAAACTTCTTTCCTTAAGCATAAACCTATAAATTGAACAATAACACATATAAATCAATCAATTTAACATTAAAATAAGGGTGAAAAATGTAACAATTAATGTTCAAAAATCATATAAACTACACCCTTATCAACACACTTTCTTAAAGAAAGGAGCTTTTGGGAAATCCATTAAAATATTGTCTCTTCATGGTATCTGCAATAGATACTGAGGTTAGGAGACAAGCTGAGACTTGCTTCATTATAAAATTGGTAATAGGGAAGACATATCCTTCTAGTTTAACAATTGATCCAAATCAAGAAAAGACACATCCTTTTAGTTTAACAATTGATCCAAATCAAGAACTCTTTACCTCATTTATAAGATATCTTGTATAAAACACATATTTACATCCAAGGCTAGTGTTAATATGATCATTTTAAATGGAATTAGTGCAGCAACTTTAAAGGGTCAACATTATAAGGTAGCATTTGTCAGACTATCTATGTAATACCAATTTGCATGATAAGATACTATGGTCAAAGCACACTTTAAGAATTTATAGTAAAAAGTCTTGTAGAACTTTATTCAACATTGAATCTCCTAAAGTAACCTAGAATAGATTGGTTTGATTCAGGTGGAGACTCTCTAAAGCATCTTTCATACCCTAGCTAACCATTAAGAATAGACTTAGAATTTTTTATAGGTTCGAAGGTCCTTATATCACGAATATAAATTGAAGATCCTATAATGCAGAGATAGAGTATATAAAGCACTTATGCTTCAAAGGTAACTAATTAGCTCAGCTTTGGAATACTTTCCAACATATGTGCAATCTTCATCGTAGGTTCCAATATTGGAATGGTATCATAGGATAGACCTCTTCTCCTCACCATTTATCTAAAGGAGGTAACATAATTTTCATGATTTGACTTAACTGATGTGTTTATCCAAGTTAGAAGGAAAGTGATAGAGATTATTTGGGAATGTTAATAGAGATCCAGTCTCTTTCACACAAGATATATGTTCTTAGATCAACAAAATATTAGATTTGAACTTGGTTGAGCTAAATTATTTTAATACACTAATTGCAAATTGGAGACTATGCTAACTATATTTCCTACCCTCCCTAGTTAGATTTTGTAATACATCCATTTGGTTGCATTGTTCAAGGGATGATGATTGTACTCTTTCATTACAACTCTTACAACCTTTTAATTCTTTAATAATATTTATTCAATTTTTAAAAAACAATATAGTGAAAGAGGAAGGGTTGTAGCAAATATAAGAAAAAAAATTACAGGTAAAGGAGACCCAAAAAAAATAGTTAGGCTATTAGTTTGTTCAAATGCTTCCTAAATCAGTGGTGTAGCTATTGTTAATGTGCTAAAGGTGGTTTAAATAAATGAAGAAAAGAAATGTTTCCTGCTTGAAACATTTTAGAAAAAAAAAATATTTCAGGCAAAAAACTATGAACAGAAAGTTCTAGCATAAACCTTTTATGCATAATAAGTCATAGTAACCCTAACAAAAATTATCAAATTTTCCTATTGTTAGTGACAAATTTAGTATTTTAAACATATTTATCAAGTTAGCTTTAGATAGATGGGAAAATATAAGCTAAATTTGATTATAGTTTCTCATTAATAAAATATGCAAAGAAAAGAAATCAATTTTGTAGAGCAGCATGCCTAAATATGTCTATTTAGTAAAACAAAATCAAATAAAAATCTACACCAATAATCTGTGAAAAAGTCATATATTAATTAATTTCAACCTCTAATAAAGACCCAGGAAGGAAGATTTTTAGTATGTCAAGCATTCCTATTGGTTAGCTCCCTATAAAATATTTAGGTATGCTCCTCTTCTATAGTAAACCTCCCAATAAAGACTATAAGCCTCTTCTTGAAAAAACAAAGAATAGAATCAATTATTGGACCAGTAAATTCCTCTTTTAGACAGGTAGGTCTAACTCATGGTTTTTGTGCTTTCGAGCTTTCAGGTTTATTGATCTACTCACTTCATTCTTCATGCTGCCCTTTTAAAAGAGATTGAGAAAAAGTTGGGAACTTCTTTTGGTTAAGTACTACTAATCATCATTATAATTCTAGACCTAAATGAAAAAATATTTATAAGCCCAAATTGAAGGAGGATTAGAATTCAAGAACTTGAAAACCTAAAACAAAGTCCTCTTATGAAAGATAATTTGGATCACATTTAATGATCCTACGTCTCCCTGGGTTTAATGGATTCATAATGTCATATTAAAATGAAAGAGTTTCTGGATTGATAAAGGGAGAAGTGGGAATTCTTAGACCTAAAAAAACATTCTCAAATTGAGCAAAACTTTCAAACATCACTTTAGAATTAGAGTGGGGAATGGCCAATCCACTAGTCTTTGGCATGACCCTTGGCACCTAAGTTGTATCCTTAGAGATGCAATCACTACAAGACAAATATACAATTCTAAACTCTCATAGAGAGCCAGAGTGTAAACACTAATAAGGAGCAATAGTTAGAGCTAGCTTACTTCTAATAATCCATCTGTCAAATCCATCTCTCATGTAAATCTGTCATAATCTTCTAAATTTATCGGAAGATGATTAGTTGAAATGGACTCCTCATAGATAAAAAATTTTCACCAAACAGTTTGCCTAAAAATGTCTAAAACTTCCTTTAATCCCTAAATCCTGGCCTAGACTAGTTTGGCACCAAAAAACAATACCATGTCATAGTTTTATCTTGTGTTTGGTTTTTCTTTAATAAACTTCCCATTAGAGGCAAACTAATCCACCTCCATCCCCTAAATTTCTATTCTTTATGTCTAGCTGACTAAGAAAAAATTCATTACCTTTTCTTTAATTGTCAATATTCATCGAACATTTGGAATATCATTATAAACCAACTTTAGCTTCAAAACTTCCCAGCCTTATATAATCTTTCCTCAATTCTTATTTGATTTTAAAATCCCTTTCACAACTATACCTGACCACTTGACAACTTCCTTGTATATCTATGTCTATATAGTATGGTAAGAAAGGAACAATAGGATATTCAAAGATACTCACACTCTAATCTAGAGCAACATCTTTAAGTACTCAACCTCATTAAATAGATGCACATCATTCTTATAGATGAGAGCTATTAACTTTACTATTTACATTTTGTTTACATGTTTACTAACTTTCTTTTGAGTTAAAAGTTGTCAAATAATTGAAATGGGGATCTAAACAAAAGGGAAAACAATTCAAAAGCAAAGAAAGAGGACTAGAACTGAACTAGAAACTTTTACATATCAAGAAGCACTAGGATTCTAGATCGAGCAAAACCAATCAAAGGGAAAGGAATAAATATTCTATCAATTAAAGGAAAAGAAATGTTGTAGTCTCCTCCAAATTAAAGAACGCATATGTCATTAGATGGAAAAGGAAGGTGAGAATAGCCCAAAGACCCCGCCCCAATGTTCAACCCATTATGTAAAGCCCCCCCTCCTCCCATCACTTTTACAACTTCAAAAGACATTGATTTAATAGAGGATTTAGGAGCTAGAGAGATTAAACAAATAATCCTCCAGTGGATGGCTCTCAAGCCTGGTAGATCTAATTCTAGTATAAGTTCATGTTTTGAAGTCTTATTACCTACTCCAACCACGTCACTCCTATAAAATATTTTTTTAATTGTACGGCTCGAGGATCTTCATAAAGAGAAAAAGAGAAAAGGATAAAAGGATTAAGTAGGAAAGAAACAAAAATACATGCTCCAAAGAAACATGACAAGGGCCTTTTTCAAAGGTAAAGTAGGAAAGAACATCTAATAGTTTGTTAGGGGTTAAATTTATAGTATTTTTGGATGTTATTTGATGTTAATTTAACCCTATTTTAGTGC
>JAOXYD010061357.1:0-12959 GCA_028565735.1 Pinacopodium congolense | reverse complement strand
TGCATTCTAATTTCTTCTCGTAGCTTTCTTTCTTTATCCTATTACTTTGAATTTCAAATCATCCCAAATTCCCAACACCACTCAAGCTCCTTTATGCAGCTACATCCCCTTTGGCTCTCTTGTGCATCAATCATTTTAAGTCTTTATAAAAATATCTGATTATTTCATCTTACAAAGTCCCATATCTGCATTGTTTGACTGAGACTGCTACTATTTTCAAAGATGGATCGAATTGAAATTTGATTGTAAACATTCAGTTTTGTAACATAGTCTAGGTTTAGCTATTGATTTTTTCTAATATGGAATAGACCTTTCTGCCTTTTCTGTTGAAATGAATTATTTCACTAAATGATTTTAATTTAGGTTTCCATTTGTTCACTCTTTTATTTTCCTTCTTTTTCTCCATCATTATTTTTAGGGGATTAAGAAATAGTTGTGTACGATAATACATGTTATGAAAGTATAATAGGTTGGCAAAGAAATCAATAATTATACACCTAAGGAGTATCAAAATAATAATTCTTTAGGAGCACAATTTTTTCAAAAGGAGTGACTTGGAGCCCCTCGATTGGGAGCCCCTATGGTCCTCCCAACACGTAAGGTTTTTATTAATGTTTTTTGCAGGATGACTGACGAACTTATTTAATAAATCAGAGAGGGCATAATTTGTAATACAGAAGAAATAGTTTTAAATGAAGCTTTAAACTGCCTTGGTAATTGTAGGGAGGTTTGTTAGGCACTTGAAGTGTCATTTAACAATGGGTGGAGTTGCATCAAGTCGTCATCTCCCAAGCGGCCTATTTACGAGTAGCTGTATAATGTCTTGAACATATACAATTGTGTTATGCATTTGAAGCGGCGTTTAATTGTGTGAGGAGTCTCATCCATCCCTCTTGAAGGGGGCAAGTAGTTTGCGTCATATGTGGCCTTCAGTTGACGAATGTGATCGTGTTGTTCGATTTATTTGGTGTGCATTATAGGTGTGTGGGAAATTTGGTTTGTGGAGGAGATTTACTAATTAAGGAGGGGTGTGATATGTGTTGGTCTAATCGATGAAGTGTTCAAAAGAAAGGTGAAGGGGATCGGAGATAGTATAAGTGGTAAATTGAGTGTGGTGACAATGACCCAAACGAATGTACGGTGTTAACAAATTGTGCCTATTTTCTTTGATGTGTTTGTGATGTAAGGAAATCTTTTTAAATTGGAACAATTTCAGCATAGGCCTACATTTCAGAGGAATTTCCCCATGCGAAGCCAGCATGCTCTGAATCTAGTGTTAATGCAGTGGAAGGTTTACTCAAATATCTCCATCATCAACCTTTAGTGGTTTCTAACATGAAGTGACTTTGATGTTTTGATAGGGCATTACATGACCCAGATCTGAGCGATCGTGATGATGATATAAGTGATATTATGTGCAATGCCTAAATAGAGTGTCTAAAAAATGACTGTACTGACAATGTAGTAATATTAAGTGAGCATTGTTAGAAAATTATGCAGTTATATGTGAGAACCAGCATTTGAGTGATGGTTGTGACGGTGATGCCCGCAGTATAACTTAATGAGACAGTATAGTAACTTCATTTTAACTTCATTTGAGTGATTATTTGTAAGAAGTTTGTGTACCCCATGCTGGAAAGGAATTTTTTTGGGCAGATGGTATAGGGATCCATTAGGAATGGAAGTTATTTTTTATAGGTAATTTGATACATAAATGATTATTTTGGCAACTATAAAATTTTTGGTCAATCTTTATGCTTTCAAAAGTAAGATCTTGTGTTTCTATAGGTGTATTAATTATAAGTGGTGATGTATGTGCTACAGCTAACTAATGGAGGGAAAAATTGAAGCATAATTGTTTATTTGTTCATCTTAGTTCCTTTTTTACTTTCAATGACATGGGATAGTTGTATTTTGGTGTGATTAGATTAAGTGATGGTGTATCATATCTCTGACCTGATGCATGAGGTTCATAACCAAAATTGACATGTGTGGGCATTGTGCATTTCTTATAATTTCTAAATTTGGTACTTGGATGAAACATCTAATTATTTGATAACATCTACTTAAAGACACGAAGTCTGAAGCAAGTTGATGTTCATATAATGTGTAGGTAGCAATTTCATGTTTAAAATTTAAACATAAAATAAGGTTGAGTTAATATGTAGAGAATATGCTAGCAATCAATATGTTGCTATTTTATTATGTGCATGTTCTACATTATTTAGAATATGGATGTGGATTTGTTTTCTAATGTTGTGAGCACATGAATGACTAGAGTAAAATTGTAGATGTGCTAAAATTGTTTGGTAATTAGTTGTATAAGTTACCGAAATCAGATATGGTGAGTTACATGTGGATAAACTGATATGGGGTTGACATTCGAACAGTGATAAGGGGTGTGTGTGGCACGTGAAAAGGACGTCAGACAAGGGATTGACATTCGAATAATTAACAAGGGTATGACTTATGTATTGAGTAAACTTGTAGATATTTTTGGAAGAAGTCCAACATTATATGTGAAATCTTTCAAATCTGCGTGATGTGTTGTATACTAACATGCAGGTAATGGTTTCAATATTGTGTGATAAGAATTAGTGGTTCTGCAACATTGACATATACAAAAAACAGATCTTCACATTAGACTCATATCCATATCCAGGAAGCTTGAAATAAGGAAGTATAAAGGGTAATAGTCGGCTTTTCAAATTGCCTTTGATGGCTCGTTAACTTGTGAAACTGTTTATAGTCATAAACTTTAGTTTTTAAATGTGGATGACTGACATTAAAGGTTTGGGTTGTTGAGCCTACTGTCTTTCTAAGAATCATGTGGTTAATTGGATGTTGCATGGACTTGAGTGTGCATTGGCCTTATGTCATATTTTATGTCTAATAATTTCCACTACAACAAAATAAGTAAGTTGCACTTTTAATAACAGATGGTTATTGGACGTATCATGTATCCAATTGTTGTGAACAATGTGTATTACTTTTTCTTGCTCATTCATTTCCATACAAATGGGAATTACAGGTATGCATTTGTCTCCATATTGCAGTGATGATTGTGGACCTTATATGTGTTGTGCTTTGGATCACTAGTCTGGTGAGTGCACACCCCAACACAATATCATGGTAAGTTATTCTTATCCCGACATTCATTTTACTTTTGTCTACCTACAACACAAACATCTTTGTCGCTTTTAATGCAAATTCAGAATGCCCATCAAAATTAAATTAAAAAACATCTGTGTGATGAAGTTCATAAGAGTCCTTTTAGCCTAATGCACAGTCAGTTGCTCTTCGAGAATGAAAAAGATGCTAAGCTGTACAACACTTGTAGTTTTGACCCATGGCTTTTTGTATGTGCACAGTTTCGGTTGGTTGTTGCATTTTTTCTACGTGTTAAATAATTAGTTTGTGGTTTAATGAGACTTATTGTAAATGTGGTGGGTTAGCACTTGTGATAACGTTCTTGTCATTGAAGTTGTCACGTTCTCGAGTCAACCTCACTGCCTATTTTTTTTTCTCTCGTTTTCTGTATAGAATGTCTACAATGTGGTAACTGAAATGTCCTATTGTCATAAAAGGATGTTTTGACAGGCAGTACACTTATTTGTTATACAATTGAATGTCGTAATTTGTCGACATACAAATGCATAATTTTTTATCTTATGTTTACCCATATAGTGATGTTAATATGGAAACTTTGTCAACAATTTACATATAGATCGTAAACCATTTATTTTTAAATGATCATTATTGTATTGGACAACATCTGGATTTAATTTCAAATCTGATGGTTATCAATTCAATGTATTGCCAACGATTAGATATGAGCAAAGATTTTATAGAGATGACATTAATGTAATATTGCAAGTGAAACTTCTTTTGCCATACCATGGAGCTTACATAATCATTATTAGAGGTGGCGACCTTAAATACTATAAGACAACATTAACAACAAATGATGCACAATAGATGATGTGCTATGAGTGAGGTTGAATAGAGTAATAGGGATACATTAATTACAAACTATAATTGCTGGATCCAAGAAATACCGTCATATTATATTATAGTGGGCGAATGAAATTAAAGGTTGGAATGAACCTTGGTTGGTTCGGAGGTTGGTTGTAATAGAGAGTTTGTTGGAACCTACAGCAAGTGATATAAATCGTTATTCTGTCCAATATAAATATTTACAAATTAAAAAAAGTTGTAACAATTTTAATCAGATATTGGCTAAGTTCGACCAACTAAAACCTCTAGATCATGCAATGTAGTATTTGCATATAAAGTTGGTCTCACTACCTATGTATAGGAGGTGTCATTTTGATGGCAAATTGGTTTTGTATGAACAGATGTCAGATTCTATAGAGTTATAAACATGGACGTGTTAACCTCAATTCTTATCAAATTAACATAGAAAATGGTAGACATGCGTAAATGATTACAATATGAAAAGATTAAATATTGTTGATGGGAAAATTAACAGATCCTTACACGATGATGCTTGTCCCCCATAACTTCCTCAACTACTGGCCTGAGTCTCCTATTTGATGGTTTGATAGGCTCAATGCTGTCAGGAGGAGTTCTTATATGTTGTTCGGTATATTGTGTTCGAATTTTGCAGTTGAATTTCCTATTATCTCTTTGCATCAGACTTCTTAAGTATTCAAAATTGGTGTTACTTTCTACAACAGTATATAACACATATTAGAAAGCCTTCTTTAACTCCCTTATAAGTATAATTGATTAGTCGTCTTCTTTATGAATCTGGGCCACTTTAATGTTCAAGTATAGACAGACTATGTCTTTCCTCCATTGCCTCAGTAATAGTGTTTATAGCACACTTTGTATGTTTCCTTGTAAGATGACTGATAATTCCCCTAAAATTGAAAAGATTGCAATTGCATTCAGCAAAAAAGTTCCCATTCTGTCCTACGACTCTGTACAAGGCAATGACAAATCCTTCTTTGCCCATCTCGTCAATCACATGGTTATTGGAATTAGTTTATGCATATGTTTGAACCACCTCACAATACATTACACTTACTAATTCTTTTTGCACCTATCGAAATATGGCGGGTGTGTATGCCCTTTGAAAAATCGTCTCAATTTGAAACTTCGTTACTAGCGGTATATTCGTGCCAATTGAAACGAATTTAGGCTGTGTCTCATGTTGAACCCTCTTTCTAACATTTTTTTTCATATTGCTCTCCATAAACTGTGTAAGGTTGGTCCTTACGTAAACATATCCATAAAAAATGCCTTCATCCCTTCACTTCGTTGAGTTATAGACATCTCGGCTCAAAACTTGTCCTCGACGTAGGGGGGAGACAATTGAATGTACCTTTTAAGTAAGAAACAACGCCTCACATTTCGACGCCTCCGCCCAGCTAATGGTTTGGATTATGCAAATGACGAAGTTATGAGGAAGTATGGAAGTTAACTTATGACATGTATGGCGTCATCACTAATTTCTCCTGCAACAACTTGTCATCATATCACATTACCCACATGGAGGATATGCATACCTTATATGTGCGGGATCCGTTCCACCGAACATATAAGCTGTGTGGGACATATGATCTTGGCGTCATTAATAAGTTAAGAAGAATGGAAAAATTAATCCGACGATGTAGAACAATATGGACACAATGTTAGTTAGTAGTCATATAACGTGTACAAAATGGTTGGGAGTTATATCCAGCGAAGGGCATGTTATTCATTTCCAATTGATTTTTAAGAAGGTGATGTGCCAAATGAGAAGATTGTTTATCATTCCTGTCAGATATGCCTAGGTCATATCTTCTCCTATTATACACTAATTGCAGACATGCCATCAAATCGGGCGTAGCTACCATCAACATTTTGCTTACGAGATTAAGGTATCCTGACGGTGCTGTTCCCTACCACAATTTGACAATAAGATTGGATAGTTGATTGATGGCTTCACCGGAAGGACAATTGGGCCTTATCACTTACTGATAACAAATGCTTGAGAGTCATGAAAATAGTAATGATTTCCATACCCCACCAATAAAAATGAAAACATTCATGCTAAGGCAATGTGTATTATATAGCATCTAGAGTAGATGGACGACTCTTCTTATGCTTTTCCTATTTTGTTGATTAAGTCTTGGTTCCCCTTAACTTTAGAAGATGAATACCACCATTGGTGCAAGATAAACTTGACATATTAGGTATCGCCCAATCTTGTTCATAAAATATTTGGAAGAATTTGTTTGACATAAACGCCTGCATATTTATACTTATCTTGCTTTTAGGCTGCATCAATCTAACTAACGTTCTTGTCTTATGTTGCAACAAATGTTAAGGATGCTATTAACAAGTCAGTTATGTGGAAGATGAAATTTGAGCTTGACCTTGAATGTCAGATTAGTTACAATCTTAGAAATGAGATGGAATTGCTAAAATGTGAGGTCATCCATGTTTGAATATTACTACTAGTCTATATATCTACATGAACTCCCATAATTTCTAAGCAGTTTATGTGTCCTTATTTGTGGTTTTATTGTCTTATTATGCAGTTTATCAGTAACAACATTACTATAGAAAACATTATAGTGGCAGTAGCCTTTGCCAAGCAGAAACCATGCAAATGTCATCTTTTGCTTGAAAAGGAGAAGCTTGGTCCTGAAATCATAGAGATCACCGATGGCTCGAAGGGAGTTCCAAATACTGTGATAGGTATCATGAAACAGAAGAATGCAACAATTCTCAATGCTAAGAAGAAACGCAAGAAAGCCAATAAGATGTTTTGGACTGATAGCGATGATAATGAGGATGTGTTGGAATCTGATTTCTGAGAAGTGGTTTTCATTTTTTGGGTGACTTTTGTCCAACTATAAGGAACAGGGAAAATGGTTGGCTTATGCAAGGAAAAGTAATAGGGATGAAATGTGGACATAGGAACCGTCGGCTCATTTTTGGATAGTTCTATATTAACCATAGTGTTGGTGTTAACTACCAAAGGGGTAGGAACTCTGCTTTGGAAACTTTTGATTATACATAGTTTTTTTCTTGTTAGCTGAACTACCTTTCATATGCTTTTTGTTTGTGCGTATGCCAGTATACTTGGGCTGAAAAATGTAAAGCCAATTTAAGTCCCATATTTGGTAATGAATGTACCAAGTAATGTTGTCTCAACAATATGACTAGCTTCAACAATAGGCCACGTAATCATATTGAAAACTATGAAATCCTAACCCACGTGATATATATAATTAAACTTCTAAGTAACATAGAAATTGTATACTTAAGCTTCAAGGTTCTTGTGCCTTTCTTATAAATAGAAGTTTCATTCCATCTAATGTATAGTTAATAAACATATAAAATGCACTACGCATAAGCGTTAGCTAATCTATGTCCTATATGTCGAGTTGAAGCAAATCATCTCCATTTGTTGTTATGACAGTCATCTCTAAACTTACATAACAAGTCATTAGTTATAGATTGTATTGTTCGCATGGAGTACGTAGGTACATTTGATATGGAAACAATAAATGACATATAACGTACATTGCCTAGACTGTAAAATGGCCCTAAGTCACATCAACCCACTATGATCGAAACATTATAAATGTGCCTAGTGAAATAAGTGTTAGGAATTGGAATAATCAAAATTTTTGAACTTCATTACATATTCATTGGATTGGGGGACAAAAAGAACTTTAGAATATATGATACATATGATATAATTAAAATAAGCAACAAGTAATACAGTAAACTAATGGGCTACTACCCTTAATCGTTAAGGTTGCTACCTCTACTTAAACTGGTTATTTAATGTGGAACTCTGTCCACTCTAACATTATCAGTAATATGGCTACAAAGTTATATTAACCACTCCCCCAATCCTTAAAAAATCGTAACCGAAACGTTGTACTTTTCACTTGGACTTCGACTACCATTTTTCCTTCACATAAGGTACGAACATGAATCCAGAGATAGCCCATGAAACTAGAATTAAATTCAAGTTCTCTTGAGCTCTTGGTTGCGTCACAATTGGTTGATTAGTAGATGTAAACATTAGTACGACCTCCCTCAAGCTTTGTATAACATCTAGACTCCTGTTTGTGAATGGTCATCATACCACTGAAAGTAATCGCATCTACTGCAATGCTGACAAATATGGGAACAATAGACATGAAGTCGTTAAAAATTTCACATATGTTGTATGAAATCAATCAAAAGTGTTCAGCGGGCTTACACCAAAATTGGGATAGTCGAAGAAATGATGTCCAAGGTTACGGGTCGTCCATAAGGTACTCATCTTTGGCTCTATTCCACAGTCACCAACATTGTTAAGTCTGTTTTGATTGTTCACACTGTTGGCCACTGAAGGATCCATAATAAGATGAGAACTGGAAATTAGAGATCTAGAAATTGTGTTCCCCCATGGTTAGTGGAATGCTAGAAGTGTAATAAATGGTTTATGATGCTTGGATGCTCGATTATAAACATATTAAAACAAAAGTACTTCAACTTCAAATATCATATAATGTTCATACCAAACGTAACTACTATACTAAGGGTAATTCAAAGTCAGTCTCATTATGGTGTCTTATCTGAATTGTCAGACATAGCATAATTGACAAATTATTTAAGTATGCTTAAGAAGTTAAGTGGGAAGTCATAGCCAACGGCACCGTTTCCATGCTACTTGTCACATACGCTTCTGCCAAACTTATACTTTTTCATGCACATGCCCTTTGTAGGCAAATGTCCCATTCAGTCATAGTTGATGGAACACAAAATGACCCAAACATAAAGTATGACACTGCATATGTAAGTTGTTTCACTTCCTCTCAGTTTTTGAACTATCATGTACATGGGATTATGGAATGCTTTACAACATATGGGAACCAAATGGTCATTTGTGGTCATCATATCATCCCTTTTAGTAAGAATGTGAATCAATTTTCATCATAGCAAGATAAGTAGCCCAAACAATAGTGTTTTGTCTCCCAACACTCATATTCTTGCTCTATCCCATAACATCATGCTCCTTGTTATACCATTTCCACACTAAATGATCTTAGGAACGCTTTCATTTAGACATTCGCAATTATTCATCATCCTCCTCCCCACATCATTGCCTTTCACACCTTACATACGTCCTCTCCAACATAAACTCCATATTCGTAGGGCTATATAGCATCTATTGAGACCAACATGTTGAAGCAAAAGGTATAGTGTTCTGCTTCATAAATTAATGTTACTTTGTTTTGAATGATTTTCTTCACATACGCACCCTAACACTAAGTCTAGTTGAAGTAAGTTATCAATGTTATTGCAAACTCTATTTTCTTATGTGGATGACAACTACAATACTTCATTGTTAACAAAGACGTATCTTTTGTCTTATGAAGCTGTGTAAAATGCGATGCCAAATGGAAAAAGTGTTCGACTTATTTATGGAGCTTAGTTTGTGCTAGCAAATGTGGGTTTCATGCATGGGGTTTAGGGAGATGTCAAGAATACAAAGATTTGTACTTAGACGCGATTTGTGTTATTGGCTTTGCCAACATCTAAACCCTGAAGATATGACCCTATCTATACGACACTGTGTTGTCGAGGAGATCAACACAGACACAGTGACTTCAATCTTGGGTGTTCCTAATGGTAATCGTCTGCTACCTTTGAACAGGGAGGGGGAGCATCTTAACACCCTCAGACATGAACATGACATAAAAGATAACATTATCGTAGATAATTCTGTTATGGAAAAAGATTAAAGGTTCTACATCTAAAGAAATTTTCAAAAGAAATTTCCTCATATACTTGCAATTTCCCAGGCATAACCACCCAGCTATTGCCAATTGTCTTAGATTTGGTTGCATGCGCCGAAGTGGCTTGGGCATAATTGGTTCTGAATCACCTATGCTACCATGCTAGACGGTTCCATCAAGCCGTCCACATGACAAGATATGCCAACTCCATGGGCAGTTATGTAGCAATTTTAATGGCATACCAGATGCACAATTTTCTTTTATGTCTTGGATCCTTAAATGTCGTCAAGTCTTCATTTCATTGGACCATATCATGGTTTTGTCCTTATATTTTCAGAACTTTTATCTGGATCGCTTATGTTTGGGTGGGCCTCTCAAGTGGGGGAATCATACTAGGATTATAGAGGGGACCAAAGGGCTATTGACAGAGTCCTGGACGCAAACACAATCTAGCTGAATTAATTTGGGAAACTTAAGGTTCACCTTCTTTCGCTACATCTACTAATTTGTCATTTACATACATGTTGTAACTTTAACTTACTCACAGGCACTATATATTAACTATAACAAACCACTCCTTTGGATGATGAACTTTAGGAGCAAAACATTGGCTCAGAACAAGGGTAACACATATGATCATCACAATCCCATGGTAAATCAATACTACATTTAAATACCCAATGTTAATTTTATTTCAAATTATTTTTTGTGTGGAATATGTCGCTCTAATATGTTAACCAAATAGTATGTTTCACGCATGGTTTTATTGTGAAGCCACAGATCATCCAAGTCCGCCCAGGATGCTATCTCCTTATAGATGTCAATTAACTCGATAATGGGGATGCCTCCCTTAACAGGAATCAAAAGCATGTAACACTAAAAACTTATGGAAATCCCCCATGTCCATTACTTCCATCGACATCAACAACGCCCCAACATAACAGATGACTGATGAATGAGTAGACATTATGGTAAATTACAATTTACACCACACCATACCTTGGTTTTATGGAACTACAATGCTATATAAATGTGATAATACAACCAACATGACCACCTAATGCTCATCATTAGACAATATGGTTGACGATTTTGTAGCCACCTCCTCATCTAAACGACTAAGGCTAAAAAACCTGGTAAAGGTTCATGAGGAGAACTTATAATTTACATTCTCTGAATATTGCTTAACTCTTTTTTATGACAAATTTTATGGGATTAAACTTTTTCTCTGTAGTTCACAGATGCCGACACTAACATAATTGACGACGAACTTAATTACTCCTATTCAACTTCTAATCAAGAAAAACGTTATGGCAGAGGACACGAGGTTGTAGAAGGTTGAGACTCACAATTCAAAAGCACATCAAATGTCAAAGTTAATGTTGTCAAGGAAAGGGACCAAGTGAGGATCGTTGGGTCATTGGGCTGAACCCTTAGTTGCCAATTTCTTCATTTAACATCTTACCTCTCCATGCAGCAAAATTACAAACTAAAACGAACGAAAGGTACGTACAACCAACTATTATATATTCACTGCATCATTTACAAGAACGACTTCTTTATGTTTCAATATTGTATCCAAATTACGTGATGTGTCAACTGATGTAATAAATATCAAGTGATGAATTTGGCATGTTATATGTTTTTGACAGATGTGTCTAATCTACAGCTAGAAAGGTCTAACCTTTCTTGTTAAGCAATAGAGATATTTAGAGTGGTTACTTGTCAAAAACACAGTTGATCGATATGGTAAACATATGAATTTCTCATCACTTCACTATTATAACATTATAATTGATGAAAAACACTCGTAACGTTACTATTTTCATTTTGCAATTGAACTTAGTTTGTCAAAAGATTCAAATTCCACATCTTGATGGAGAGATGAGTGAGGGAAGTTGGACTAGAATGCTATATTATGGATATGATGTTTGTGGTAAAATTTTCAATTTTAAGTCCCTTTAATCTTCTTTTATGACATGCATCCTAATAGCGTTACATATTAACAACACAAAATATTGTTGTACATTTTATGATATTGTCAGGTAGACGTGTACAATGTTTTGAAAATTGGTCACTCTCAGAGGGAAGCACCGGTGGATGATTTATGCGATATAGTCACCAAGTATTCATGTCATGTTTAGCATGACATTAAGTTGGGCATAGACGCAAGGTCGCTAATAATGGTACGACATTACTAATCCCGGATTGTTATCAGTGGTTTTCAGAACTCACCATATCCGTGTAATATGACCTTTTACTTGTGAAGTTCATAGTGCCCATTCTGATGATGGGCCACTAGTGGTGTTGCTACATATAGTTAAATAGAAGAGACATTATGATTTTCGATTCTAGTATAGTTGGAGAATGAAGGAAGGAGTTGATATTAAAGGCCTTAGTGTACAATTGCCCCTATGAACTTACTATACTATTAAGGTTAATAGGGTTAAATTATATGGTTTCACTCTAGATTTAGTAAATTAGTGGAATTTGATTATACAAGCATTGGTTCTAAATAAAATAATGGATTCATTTGACTTTAAATCCCACACAGAAGTGCCTTGGTTAGTATCATAGTGACTTCCCAAAACAACGTAATAGGTAAGATTAAGTAAATCAAATGTTTTATTTTTCTTAACTTTCCCTTCTTGTGTACCATTGCAGCTAAACATTTCACCACTTTGGTTGTGAACAGTGACAATGATGTTATGCAACTTTCATCGTTTGGGTGGTAACTTATGGACACAACAGTGATGGAGGCATATATACATGCATGGTTTTTGAATTATGGAATCGGCAGTGGCTGCCAGGTTACAGCTTATTAGTAAGATATTTAATGAATCATATTCTTGAACTTGACAAAGTCATGAAGTCTCTGTTTGGTTAATAAAAAGTTTGCTAAATAACTATTCTTAGGAATATGTATCCTTTATTTTTTAGGAATAGGTATTCCTTCCTTAGTTGTCTTTAACTATTCTCAGAATACTTATTTCATTGTTTACTTTTTCTTTTTGGCGTGTCTTCTTCACATCTCCCAATAAAAATTTTATTATTTATTTATTTATTTTATTATTTTTTACTTATTATTATTATTCTTTCTAATTTTAATATTATTAATATTATTGCTATTATTAAATTTATTATTATTATTAAGCAATTGAAGCACAAATTCTTAAAATAATTTCAAAACCAACTTTTTAGCAA